>JAHQIW010001809.1:0-31753 GCA_019055375.1 Parelaphostrongylus tenuis | reverse complement strand
GCTTTTTACGAACGCTGAGTGAAGCTGAAAATGCACTTCCGCGTTATAGCAGTTCCGCGTTTCAACAGAATTGCTGAACAACGTACAATTTCGCTAAAGCATTCTAATTCCACTTCAAAGACAATACTGTACTAAGTTGACGGATTCAGTCAATGTTTTCTGAAACTTTAGTGTACCTATGAAGTTATGTGGGCTTGAAGTGTTTGTTGCCTGTAGTTCCCAGCTCGAAAAAAAAAACTGTCATGTAACTGGTTCTCAAGCTCTAACCCTTTCAATGTTCTTTTCTTTCGTTGAAACTTGCACAAGGTTGGTACTTCTCTTTCTTCAAAAATTGATGGCTAACGTTTCGGCGGCAACACCTTCGTCAGAGCCTAGGCGTACATACCATACCATACCTGATTGCTCGGTTAATATTTCGTGTGCATGAAGAATCCACTAGAAAATAATTCAACAATCTAGTCATTCTAAATAACGCCACCTTAATTATGCTTTTATGGAGGAGTCACCGGTCTTGCTTGGTTCACCTTAGAAAAGGAACCATATTCAGACCTGGAGATTAACCTGAGCTAAGGTGCCGTATTATTGTTATGTTCAGGCATTCTGCTTTCTTCTTTAAGAACGTTCATCAGACAACAATAACCTGAAACTGAAGTGGATTCAATTTTCCATCATTTTCGGACAAAGTTCTTCGTATACTGAATAAGTACTGATTCAAAAAAAATTCAATTCGAACATAACTCACGAACAAAAAAATGGTGTGCGCCAAATTCGGAAGCTAATAAACGTTAAGAGAATTCGGTGGTTACCTTTTAGTGATAAACGCTAAAAATTTGTAGTTATTCCTTGTCAGTCGGATATTGAAATGAAGAAAAACATCTTTAGAATGCAACTCTTTATCGGCCATTCTCTGAGGGGAATAATAAAGCAATATAAAGCACAACACCGAAAATTGAATACATAGTGGCTCAAAACGACAAGGGTAGCTGGTGCACAACAATCGATAAACCGTCAGCTTGAGAATGATTTACTTAGTTGTCTCGTCCTATACACACCCATTAAACCACATAAACTCACCTCTAATGATGGCATAACGTCTATCGATCCCTGAGCATTTGAAGTTAGACTGATCATTAGCCGTGTAGGCGGACCGACGGATAAGATAACGTGGTTTGTGAGCCCCATTTTGTCGCAGTTATTGAAATTCACACCAGCCCATCTACATAACACCAAAATCTTCTTGAAACACTTTAGTCGTGCACAGCCAAATCAACGTGTGTAATGGTGTTAGCCCTTCATTAGCCTGTTTGTTTTATAACTGCACTAATCTCAATTGAAAAGAACGGTGGGATAAACGGGACTTAAGTTAAAAGTTAAGTTAGTCTTAGTTTAAAAGTCCCGTTTATCCTCCCGTTCTTTCAAAATGAGATTAGTACAGCTAAAAAACGTTGTTTAAAAAGAGCAGGCTTATAGCAGTCGGTGGCCATTATAGAAATACCACCGAAATCTCTAAGACACCAACTAGTTCGCAACCGCTTATATGACCGTCTTTGTATAATGATAGATTGTAAAATATGTCCTAACGGCAGAGACGGTGAATGCATGAGCGTAGGTACAGTCAACCTAATCTCTTGCAAAGCGCGTAGTGATAAATATAACAACTGAAACGGGTAGGCCGCTGTATGCTCGCATAGAAGAACACCTATCCGACAAGCGTCTTAATAGACGGAACACTCGCTAGGGGCGCATAGAGATCAGAAACACGACGGAGTTGATTTTGAGAACAAAGTCATTATCCTTGCGCAGGAACAAAAAACATCAGCGCGAAAGATATTGGAAGCATTTTGGATTAATACGACCAATCCAACCATAAACCGCAGGAAGGAATGCCTTGTGATCACTCGTGTTATGCGTCAGTTATAAGACTGTTGTTTTGATGGGTAAGGGTGCATTACGAGCCTATGCAATCTCCTTCCGGTGATCTCCACTTGGATCATTCAGTGGAACACATATAAAAAGCGGTGAGCATAATGAGAGTTGATTTTTTGCTTGATGCGATTGAAATCTAGGTCTGGTGATTTTTTCTAAAGGAGTGATGGAGGTGCTTGACTGATTGGATTGCGGACATTTTGACCTTTCCAGGCTCTGAAGAAGGCGAACTGCCGAAAGGTCAGGTGTGGAATAAAGTTTATTGTAACACTCGTGTTTGGCTAAACAGAATTATATTGAAGCATGCCGAGGTTAATAGACAGTCGGTCTAGGGAATTGTTACAAGCATTTTCTCAAAACGTTTTCCCCAATCTATTAAAAATTCGCAGACAAAGGTGTAACAGGCATTGCAGAACAAAAAACGTGTTTACCGTTCTGAAAAGATATGCTTAGTGTTCTAGATGAAATAAACAATTTTTATAAAAGTACCAGAAAATATTCAAAGTGTAAAAAAGCTATCTCAATGGTACTGATATTGAAGCCTTCAAAGCTATGCTATTTTCTGGTTTTTGCTTCTTTTGATGATGATGGCAGCTAATAGTTTGAAGGGTCTTGAAAATTACAAGAAAACAGTGGTCAGAAGTCTTTTGATTTCATCAGTTTTTTCAAGTTATACAAAAGCGTGTTATTTGACAAATAGCGTATTGCAGAAATGCCCTCCTCCCACGATTGGATGCTGCCTACTGCGCAATCGTTGGCAACACGGTGACAGAGATTTGCACTATAATGATGGGACAGAATAGAGCGTGTAATATGCATATGCCCCCTATGGTGACCATGTCTATTAACGCCACACACTTGACAATTTCAGGAACTCTTTTGGCTAGAATTACTTTCTTTTTAGAAAACTTGGTTTTTTTTTTGGAAAATTCTTTGTAGAGCACGAACATTATTATGGCAAATTGGTCGAGAATGATAGAGCAAAGTGTAGTGGAAAGAGCGGTTCGAATGTTAGCATCTGGTCCATTTGGACAACATTTCTTCTCGGCACGGGCCAGTGTTGGCGGATACTGAAATTGAGCAGTGATATTTTTCGAGACAAATATCTTCAATCAACCGATATATGTTAGAGTATTGCAGTAGCAATGTTCTGATATTTCTTCGGCGAATAATTACACTGATAAAGATAAATACGTCCAAGTGCACATCATGATGCGTTCGGATTCATAGTTTTTTCAGCCAGGGATTTGGAAATTCATGAACAAATAATTTCTAGGAGAACTCTCTCTGTTATCTTGAGAAAAATGCTCCCGTCATTCTTTTCCTTCTGGTCGTGAAGTACATGAAGTAAATAGTTGCAAAACATCTTTAGGACGAGACAGATATTATGTAACTATAATAATAAGCAGCAAAATATTATATAGACCAACGAATACTACTTCTTATTTAAAACCGCTTCTAGAGGTGTTAATGATGTTTTCGAAATAATACCCATTGATGTACGAGTGGGTGTGGGCAAAACTTACTCTCAAGCGGGACTAGAACCCGCACCTCACTCTTTCGCGCTAATGACGTGCCTCTATTCCGTTAACACTACTGAAGCCCATTTTCCACAGTCGCAACATCAATGCGCGTATCTTATGTTGAAAACATCATAACACCTCTAGAAAGCGGTTACAATAAAAAGTATTTCGTTTGACTTTAATACGCAATATGTGCTCAGCGTGACTGGGTTCAATGCCCGAGATCCGACGTATCCGGGCCAGGCCGTTGGACGGCTGGCGGCATGACAGATAAAATGCGCTGCTAAGCGCATGAAATAGCGAATGTGCAAAAGGGGCGTTAGTAGTGTAACGGATAGAGCACGCATTCCCGGATAATAATGAAGGTGCGGGTTGTAGTCCCGCCTGACCCTGCCCCCCCCCCAAAACGTTGTGCCACTGTTTGATTTCACGACCTAGATAGACGTAACTGGAGCATTTGGAGATTGTCGTTCCGTTGAGCGTGAATGGGGCATTAGAAACCCATCCGTTCCTCATGAACATTGTTTTCGTTAGATTCAGTTGAAGACCAATCTTTCCACAGGCGTTATCGAAATCGGTCAACATTCGTTCCGCTTGGCTGATGTTTGGTGTTATGAGAACGATATCGTCAGCAAAGCGAAGATGGTTTAATTGTCGACGGTCAATTTTCACTCCAATTCGTCCCATTCTAATGTTCGCATGACGTTTTGTAGGGTGGCAGTGAATAGTTTTGGCAAATTGTATCGCCTTGTCGAACCCCTCTTCTTACGTCAATGGTGATATTGTTGTAGAATGGAGAGATTTTGGTCGTGAAATCTTTATAAAGCTCACGAAGGATCATTATGTACCGAGTAGAGACGCCCTGGTTATCCAGAGCCTCTATAACCGCTTCTGTTTCCACTGAATCAAAGGCTTTTTCAGATCGATGAAAGTGAGACAGAGTGGTTGTTTGTACTCTCGCGAAACTTCAATGAGTCTTGTGATCGTGTGGATGTGGTCCATGGTACTAAATCCTTTTCGGAACCCTGCTTGTTCGCATGGCTGCCCTTCGTCCAGTGTTCTGTCAATCCTGTTTAGGATGACTCGAGTAAAGAGTTTATAGACAACGTACAGCAAGCAGATTGGGCGATAATTGCCTATGTCGCGAAGGTCTCCCTTTTTGAACAACAATACGGTCTTGCTGGTTTTCCAATGAATAGGGACCTTGCATTCTGACAGGTAGCGAGTGAAGAGCCGAGCCAGGGTGTTGATGAGAACTGGCGGCAGATTCTTCAGATGTTCTGGTCTAATCCTGTCTGGACCGGGTGTTGTTCTGTTCTTCACCGACGATATAGCATGTCGGATTTCGGAAGGGAGGACCGGTAGGACGACATATTCGTCCTCTTTCAATTTATATGACGGTAAGAGACATGGCTAGCGAAGAGATCCGAGTAGTATGGTGGATGATTTTCTCCATAGCCCTTCTCGAAGCTGTAAGTGTCCCGTCAGGGTATCGGAGTGCAATCATCTTGGTCTTATAGTTGGCGAAGCCTCGCTGGGCTTTGCGAATGCTCTTCCCAGCTTCTGCAACTTCTGCCATAACTGCTGCTCTTCTCTCTTTAAGGTCTTCTTTTATCGCTTCTCTGCAGCGTTTCGCAAGTTCGGACGTTAAGATTCGGTTGCTTGTAGCTCGTGCGATTCCACGTTGACGTATCAGCTCGAGTGTCTGCGGAGACAAGCGTCTCTTCGTGACCTTAGGACTCTCTGCTTTCATAGCGCTAACGCGAAGATATTCAACGAGTCGATCGTATTCTTCGTCGATGTTGTCGACAACGGTATCTTCCCAAGAGCCGACTAATGATTTGAATACATCCCAGTTTATGGTAGTTCTGGGACTTCGTTGTTTGAATTTAGCGGCTTTCTCTCCTCTCCTCGAATTCGGAATGTTGCGCGAAGGAGGCCATAGTCTGATCCCGTGTAGAACTTAGGAACAACAGCGACGTCGGTCAGGCAAAACCTTCGATTTACTATGATGTGATCTATTTCGTTATGGTGCTCTCCATTGGGAGACTCCCACGTCCATCGCTGAGAAAGAGGCTTTTGGAATTGCGAGTTACCATGGATGGTTTGGGTCGTATGATAAACTCAGATAGCCTCTCACCCTGTTCATTCCATTCTAGTGCGTGGGTCCCTATGTGTTCTTCAGACGTTCTTCTAAGTCCAATTTTTGTATCAAAATCTCTCACAATGACCTTGAAGAATGTATGATCTTCTCTGAAGAATTTTCTCGAGGTCCATATAAAACGCTTCAACTTTGTCTCCGTCATAGCTTGATGTTGGTGCGTAAGCAACGAAGATGGTCAAAGCCGGCATAGAACCACATCGTTTCAACCGTAATCGTCCGATACGGGTTGTTAGTTGCTCGAACGAATGAATGTTCACGGTCGACAAAAGATAGGGTTGCTTATTGCGTAAAACTCCATTTCGTGAATAATTCCCGATATTTTTCGATTATTAGTGAATTGTTTTCTTAGATGTGTGCGTTATTTTTTTCGAAATCTATAATCGCAGCTATGGTATGCGAAGTGAGAGATGGTGGGATACGTTCCTTCTCCGTTGACTTCATCCTGTTAGAGCACCTTGGTGAAAACGGACTTTTTACTTTAGTAGAATTTCTTACAATCATTTAATAGCATAATTCAAGGGCATATTCTATTCCTTGAGCAGCCTGTTTTTGCTTTGTAATGGTCGAAATAAGATTTTGCTCAACATGATTCTTGATTTTCTTCTTAGAGCAGAACACGAGGTGTTACATTAAACTTTATTCGATGGCTGACGTTTCGGCAGTTCGCCTTCTTCAGAGCCTGGAAAGGTCAAAATGTTTGCAATACAATCAGTCAAACACCTCCATTACTTCTTTAGAGAAAATCACCAGACCTAGATTTCAATCTCATCAAGCAAAAATCAACACTCAACATACTCACCACTTTTTATATGTGTTCCACTGGATGATCCAAGTGGAGATCACCGGCAAGAGAGACACATAGGCTCGTAATGCACCCTACCCATCAAAACAACAGTCTTATATACTGGCTCATATCACGAGTGTTTACAAGGCATTCCTCCCTGCGGTTTATGGTTGGATTGGTCGTATTAATCCAAAATGCTTCCAAGATCTTTCGCGCTGATGTTTTCTGCTCCTGCGCAAGGATGGTGACTTCGATTTCAAAATCAACTCCGTCGTGCTTCTGTGCTCTATGCGTCCCTAGCGGGGTGTTTTGTCTATTAAGACGCTTGTCAGCTAGGTGTTCTTCTATGCGTGCATAGAGCGGCCTACCCGTTTCGCCAACATATTTATCACTACACGCCTTGCAAGAGATTAGGTAGACTGTACCTACGCTCATGCAATCACCGTCTCTGCCGTTAGGACATATTTTACAATCTTTCATCATACAGAGACGGTCATATAAGCGGTTGCGAACTAGCTGGCGTTTTAGAGTATTCGGTGGTATTTCAATAATGGCCACCGATTGCTCTAAACCCGCTCTTTTCAAACATCGTTTTATAGCTGTACTAATCTCATTTGAATAGAACGGGATGATAAACGGGACTTTCCTTTCAACTAAGTTTTCGTTCGGAGGTATCCACTGATGATCTGATGTCTAACGATCCATCTATATTCAAAGTTAGACCTATCATCAGTTGTGTAGGCGGACCGACGGATAGGATAGCATGGTTCTTGACTTTAATAACATCCCAGTTGCTAGGACACATTCCAGCCCATCTGACAAACACTCAGATGTTCCTGGATCGTCTACGTAACGCGAACCCGAACAACGCGTACGTAATGGAGTCATTCGACGTCACTGCTTTATATACCAACGTGTCGAATGACTCCGCATTGCAAGCCACACATGAGCTTCTTATACAACACCAGGGAGCTGTAAACATGTATGGCTTGACGATTGAGCAGTTCATGATCCTACTAAAAGAGTGCTTGAACTGCTCAATCTTCAGATGGTCCGGGAATTATTATGCTCAAACCAGAGGGCTGGCAATGGGACAGCGACTGGCACCTAGCCTGGCCATTGCCTTTATGTCTAAAGTGGAAGCACCAGTGATGGATCTCCGGCCATTACTCTACTGTAGGTATATAGATGATTGTTTGATTATCTGTTCCACTCAAGAGGAGCTGGATGATTGTTTTAGATTGCTGAATGAACAGTCAGAGTATATAAGATTCACCCGTGAGATACCAAAAGACGATTGGCTTCCATTCTTGAACGTGCAAATAAGCTTAACTGAGAGCGGCTACATAACGAAGTGGTACCGAAAGCCAAGTAGTAAGAATATCTTGGTTCACTATCTCTCTTCTCATCCCTCACATACGAAGAAGGCGCTAGTAAAAAACATGTTTCGAACAGCAGCCAATGTATGTACTGGGGAGGAGCAGAGAGTAGAATCCGTGAAACTGGCGCGGGAAATAGCCACTTCTAATGGATACGAATTCGTAGCCCCTCGGCTTAGGTTTAGAGGAAATAATGCGCCTCCGAACGAAAACTTAGTTGAAAGGAAAGTCCCGTTTATCATCCCGTTCTATTCAAATGAGATTAGTACAGCTATAAAACGATGTTTGAAAAGAGCGGGTTTAGAGCAATCGGTGGCCATTATTGAAATACCACCGAATACTCTAAAACGCCAGCTAGTTCGCAACCGCTTATATGACCGTCTCTGTATGATGAAAGATTGTAAAATATGTCCTAACGGCAGAGACGGTGATTGCATGAGCGTAGGTACAGTCTACCTAATCTCTTGCAAGGCGTGTAGTGATAAATATGTTGGCGAAACGGGTAGGCCGCTCTATGCACGCATAGAAGAACACCTAGCTGACAAGCGTCTTAATAGACAAAACACCCCGCTAGGGACGCATAGAGCACAGAAGCACGACGGAGTTGATTTTGAAATCGAAGTCACCATCCTTGCGCAGGAGCAGAAAACATCAGCGCGAAAGATCTTGGAAGCATTTTGGATTAATACGACCAATCCAACCATAAACCGCAGGGAGGAATGCCTTGTAAACACTCGTGATATGAGCCAGTATATAAGACTGTTGTTTTGATGGGTAGGGTGCATTACGAGCCTATGTGTCTCTCTTGCCGGTGATCTCCACTTGGATCATCCAGTGGAACACATATAAAAAGTGGTGAGTATGTTGAGTGTTGATTTTTGCTTGATGAGATTGAAATCTAGGTCTGGTGATTTTCTCTAAAGAAGTAATGGAGGTGTTTGACTGATTGTATTGCAAACATTTTGACCTTTCCAGGCTCTGAAGAAGGCGAACTGCCGAAACGTCAGCCATCGAATAAAGTTTAATGTAACACCTCGTGTTCTGCTCTAAGAAGAAAATCAAGAATCATACTGAAGCATGCCGAGGTTAATAGACAGTCGGTCTTGGGATTTTGCTCAACATTAAAACATTTGTCGTCGAACAAAAGTTCTTTCATAATCAATCAGCCGTTATTAGATGGGGCAAATCTTAACAATCTGAACGGTCACTTGGTTTTGGGAAGAACTCCTTGGACTGCTGTTATAGTCAGAAAAATAATAGGGTCTGCATATTTGGATCTCTTCCGATGCTCGCATCCTGTTTTAACCTCTTAGAAAAACGACTTTTTTGGTTTTTTACTGTGTTCTGATAATAGTTTTGTAGCTAAAATCTCGACAATTTTAAAGATACTTTACTTTTAGAAGGGCTTCTGCAATGTGCTCCTAAAGTAGAAATTAAAGTATCTTTCAAGCAATTCTGGCAAAGCAAAGCTTTTCCTTCAGACTTTTAATGATTATTCAACATTTTGAATCTCGACGATTTCCATTAAATTTTTTCCAGTAAAAGCTCCTTAATCGACTTGACGAAAAAGCTTGTTGGAGTAAGGCAAATGTCGCGAAATCCCGACCTTTGGAGTGCGAAGACTAATCTTCTTTCAACATTTACAGCGCACTAGAAAGTATTCTCCACAAATCAACAACGTCTTTGAAATCTCTGCGATTTGCGCTATCGAATGGCTGTTGAGTGTATATAAAAAAAAGTTCATCCGGCGAGAAATCTTCAAATAAGAAACAAAATCCTGTCTCTACTGTGACAGCGCAAAAAGCAAGCCATTTGAGAATTAAATACACCTTTCAAACTCTCTTGATTTCAGCTATCGAATGAATACTTACACTTCAAATGAAAGCAAAAATTAGGTTTTTACCAAAGGGGTAGGGCAGGGTGGCATTCGGCATTGGCTGAATAATTCCGTGACCTTCTTCTGTTGAGCAAACACAAGCTTGTTAATGCACGTTATTTTTTTGTACAGCACCGCACAACAGAGCTCGTACCAGTGGCTAATGTTTCGGCAGCCTTGCCTTCTCTAGAGCCTGGAAGAGGTATAGACGTGGCATCAACTTAGTCAGAACATTTCACAACCAAAGTAGGAAAAAACGAACATTTGAATAACTTTAAATCATAAAGTAATCAGCTTTATTTGGTTCACTGTTTAGTTCTTTTGCTATTTGCACTCTTATTTACGCTATAACGCGTTGTCTGCCAACAGCCAACCGTCGACGGTCTGGCGGGGCAGCCGCTATCGGCACTGAACCGACTTGTGTTGACAGACATTGGATATCGATAATCAGTCTAAATTCTTTCTATTTTGACTGTCACTTGCAGTGGTATGATGTTATAGTATACCCAATATGTGGAGTGCTGTGCAAAACGAGCGTCGGTAGTGCAACGGTTAGCATACGCTCCCGGAAAGAGTGAGATCGGGGTTCGAATCCCGGCTGACGCAAACGTTTGTGCACAGCACTCCACATATTGGGTATACTATAACATCATACTACTCCAAGTGGCAGTCAAAATAGAATTTAGACTAAAATTGTTCAGACTCTGAAGAAGGAAGACTGCCGAAACGTTACCACTGGTATGAACTCTTTTGTTCGATTTTGTACAAAAAAATGTGTATTAACAACCTTCTGCTCGCTGAACAAAAAAAAAAGTCACGAAATAATGGATTTGCGCATCATTGCCTTTTACTACTATTGTATCATTATTATTATTATCGCACACGTGTCTGGTGTTTGGTACTGCATAAGTGCTATATCAAACCCCATGAAAGACTTGAGATGTGTTACAAGATTATATATTGTTTTGAACGAATTTATAGAATTGATTGGATATAAAGATACTAATGTCTAATGCACGCTATTTTTCCACGACAAATTCTGAGTATTCGCCTTGTTGCTTCTTCATATTGTTCAAATTTGATAGCATCTTGATCCACAGCTGTCTCTAAATCATTTAGTGAAATTCTCTAGAAGTTTCTCGTTTTAATAGGTCTGCTTCTGTATAGACAAGGGATCTTTATGAGCGTACTAGATGTGAGAGTTAATGATAACACAAAGGCTGAAGAAAAAAATTTTCTTTATTATTTGAGATTTGTTCCAATACGTTTAGCAGAGAAACTAGTGTTTTATTTGTTGTTGAACCATATTTGGCTTTATAGACTTCCTTTCTAGAGTAAAATTGTGATTCCAGCGTTTTGTCAGTTGCGATCATTTTATTTTGGGGAAATCATGATTATAAGGGGCTGCTCAAAAATGAAAAGGCGGAGCAAAATTCTAACTGCGTTGCTCCAAGAATTGCCGCATTTACTGAATTCCCTCCCTACTGATCTTAGCACCATCTCGTTCTCTTTGAAGTTTGGCATGCAATTCACCTTACTAGCTGATCTTAGTGTAGGTCGAAATAGCAAAACAGTCACAGAGTTGGTTAGGAGAGGTTCTGCTCTAAACTAGACTAGTTGGCATACCCTAAAACTCCGGTAAAAGTCAAAAAGCTGCCACGTCAATGTCTCTCACGTGTAACTACTCAGCGCTTGATTTACTGTTATCTTGTGAATAATATGATGCTTTTATCTGTCAAGCCTTAGCAAAATTCAACAGACAGAAGTGAAAAATCTTGTAAAAATGGCGAGACTCTCAAGTGATCCCATTATGATTTCACTACTGGTCACAGTCTCGACAACGTTGGGATGTGGTGATATGCCACCAGGTCAAGGTAATGAACAGCTCACTTTTTTCAATATAGCGGAGTCCTCAGTCTTAGATGAACATGTACACTATTCAGAATGAGCATATTTAACGCTTCTCACTTCTCAGCTGAAATCATTATCCGGGCCTTTTGATGCACCTGGATACTTATTAGGACGGTTCGCTTTCGCGAATTCAGCGGACTCCGGTACACGAAAATGTGCTGGTTTAATTCTTTTGCTCCCTGGAGTCCTGAGGCAAGCCTAGCAGAGGCTTCTTCAAATCGTCACCACATTGCGGCAATTGCCGGCCTTTGAGGATCAGGAAAAGACTGCCACCTTAACACCACTAGCTACGAAAACGGCGGTCATTCCTGGTACGTTAATTCTTAGGTAGGTTCTCCGAGTGAAAAACGTCGGACTCCATCTCAGCTTGGATGGCTCCCTTGGGAGGTTGAATCACCGCTGTACTCCAATCCCGACACCCATTAGAACCTTCTAGCCGCGGTGGGGTGGTGAAATTTTTGGGACACCTTCGATGTAAAAGTTCTCAATTCAAAAGAAGAAAGATGTATCACCTTTGAAGATGGGTTAACATAGTAGTGTGATTCTTATCAAATTGTGAAAAAATATGAAATTTCGTTGCAGCTGGTACTAAAACCTTCAGCGTTGCCGGCTTCACCTTACCTGTTGCCATGGTTTACACTGCCGCACCCGATGTTCAAGCTCGAGTCCCTGGTATTGCAACTAGCGAGCCGGGGGCTAAAGGATTTGTGGAACGCCTAGTAATGCAAACAGTGATTCTATAACTCCTTGGTTTTAAGATTCCAAATTTTCGCGTAATCTAGAGAAGAGTAAGGAATGAGGTGCAATTCTTTACAGGAATTTAGGCTCGCAATGCTTCTCTAAGTTGCCTAGCTTCACATAATTTGACTGATAACAATGTCAGATAATCTGCTCGAACTAGTGGAAAAATTTGATTTCAGGTTTTTGATATTCTCGAACGCCAGGCTTGTAGCGTACTCCTACCTGATGGTGTTATCTCAACATTTTGGGTCAACTTAATGCTAAGATCAAATGCACACCAATGAATTGCCAGAAAGTTGTTAACCCAGATGATATGAGTGGGTCTTCAATACTATACAATCATTTAAAAGATTACACGCAGAAGTATGACATGTTCCAAAGAAAAATGCGTTTATCATTCGATTAATAAAACAAACATACGATTTTTAGAGAATAACAAAAAATGTCTCAAGATATGAGAAAATATTATGATGGTGCTGAAATCAAAACCTTCAAAGTCGATGATACTTTTGGAGAAAGATTTTCACAAATTCCTCAAGGATGATTTTGACTTCATGAGTTAAATAATGGTTTGAAGAGATTGGAGAGTAGAATAAAATTGGTGCTCAAAACTATCTCCAAATTTTAGTTCTGTTGTGATGAAGATAAGTGTCTTTTTAAAATTCATAATCTCTTGCAGATACTGAAATGAAAGAACAGTACTGCATCATCGTCGGCAACACGATAACTGGATTTGCGATGTAATGGTGGCCAATCGGAAATGTTTGACTACGGTAATGGATATGGTAACGGTAACGCGTGTTCACGACATACACCTGACAATTTCAGGAACTCTCTCGGTTTGAATTTCTCTTTTTATATATATACTTTTGTGTATATACTCTTTTTGAAAAGAAAAAATCCTTGTAGACAACAAACACCATCATGGCGAATTGGTCGAGACCGATGTGGCAAAATGTAGTGAACAGAGCGGTTCGAATATTGGCATCGGGCCCATTTGGATCGCGTTTCTTCTCCGCATATGCCAGTGTTGGCGGAAACTGAAGCTGATTTGCAACGTGTTACTTAAACAAAAAATTCATTGTGGCATTATACCAGCAATCAATCGGCAAACTATAAGTGCTGACTAATCAGAGCAACGCAGAAGATAACATCAAAGTGCAAAATGTCATGAGTTTGAATTCTGTATTTTCTCAAAAAAATTGACCGACAAGTGCACCAGGAAACTCAATGAGAACTTCTTCATTCTAATAAATGCAGAAATACTCCTATCATTCACAATAATTCCAAAAAAAGAAAGAATGCTTTAAGCTCAAAAACGAGGTTGTTACGCCAGGGCCATACACCGGTGTTTCGGAGGTTCGTCGTCCTCGTCAGTGACCCCCGCCCCACATTCAGCCCTGCATTGAAGCAAGGCTGGAGGCGTATTTGGTGATGGAGCAGTGTACAATGACACTGGTCCCTCACCACCCCTCAGTCGATGGATTTTTGCTGTTAGATCAAAAAAATGTGGGGCGGGGGTCACTGACGAGGACGACGAACCTCCGAAACACCGGTGTATGGCCCTGGCGTAACAACCTCGTTTTTGAGCTTAAAGCATTCTTTCTTTTTTTGGAATTATTGTGAATGTTTTTTTTCGGGGTTCTAAAAACAGTCGATCTTTGATTTAGTTTTGATCTAACTCCTATCATTGTTCCCCTGTTGGACCGTAACGAAACTAATTGGGGAAAGAGAGTAAGGACGAAAATAATCTGAACAATGAAACAGAAGCACCAAACAGTACATTGATACCTAATGCTATAACAAGGACGAAAACAAGATAAGAAACAAAATAATAATATATTAATCAGGTCGCAGCTGACAGATGAGCCAGAACACTAGTTTTTCATGACAAAAGGCTTGAGCAACTAATGTTTCAGCGGGTTTCGTCGTCTTCAGAGGTGGAAAGATTGTATTCTCTACAACTCAGACAGCCAAACAGCTTTCTCAGTTTGGAACAAAAAATCGCCAAACTTAGCAATCGCTTTAGGAACGGGACAATTCTGCATACTTTGCTCTCTATGAGTCTTCCACAAAGCTGTCCATGTGAAGTGCGAAGTTCACATGCACTGCTATTCCACCTCTCACATCATCATAACAGTGTTACATAGAGGGCTAAAAGAACTGCCACTGTCAGTCAGTCCCTCGGGGATATGCCGTGCATTCGACTTCATCAAACATCACTTGAGGTGATTGAATGCATATCCCACCATTACAATTTATGATGGCTACCTATTTAGCAGTTAGCGCTGTTATCCTCCCAACCAAGTGTATTCAAGTGTTTGTCTAATCTACTAGAACATTCTTCAATATACCACAGCATTTTGGCATGAATCTGACTTGAAATACATAAAAATTTTAATGTGTGATATCGTGAAAGAAAATACGGTAAACCCAGTACTTTTGCATCTAACCTCAGACCTCTACCTCGAAGTCCTTTTTTGAGGTTTTTCATATTCACACCTCATCAGACGTCAGCAGCAGTTCAACTTCTTTCTTCAATTAGCCTCCTTCTTTCTGTCATACAAATATCACAGGAGAGCCCACTACACTATTTTCACGTTTAACTTTTTATTACCGCGTGGAAGGAAATTGATCAAAATCAAAGTTCAAGTCGTCGCTCGCCGATTTCCTATTATAATGATGGAGAAAAAACTTCAAGAATGGCTTGAAGAGGTTGACGTAATAAATTTGGAATGATAACAATTAATTTCACCCAAACGCTAATGACCTTTCTGATGCATGCACAAAATTCCAAGATTTAATTAATAATGTTGATTTTCACCCTTTTCGTCAATTTCCCCCTCCGAAGTTTGCGTGCCTGGAAGCCATCACACTTTTTACCAACCTCCATTCACAGTCCTCAATGAAAGAGTTGCAGGATATGGAGAGATAGCTGGATGTTGTGATGCAGCTCATTAGGAAGTAAGGTGTCTGTTTGATTCCTACGGACAAGTTGCTCCTTAGATTAGTAGAAGCGCTCCGGGTTGACCGATTACAAGATTACGAAAAATATGTTTGACGGAGCAGTTGTTGTAAATGAAAGGACTGATACCTTGTACAGAGCTGAGATAGTATATTCCTACTATTTATCAGAATTAACACAATATATGATGACAATAAGCCATAGTGAAATGTGTTAGAAAATTCCTCGTCTAAAAGTTTCGAAACTGGCTACAACATCAACAAATTTAGAAGGTGTTTACATCTAGTTCTACTGTGAATAAGCTCAGCGAGTGGTGTTTACTTTTTTAGAAGTGTACACCTTTAGGCGTTTAAAAGAACTTGAAAGAAACAGCTGTAGGTTACTTTCTTTTATAACTTCGCATGTAGACTTCTTCAATTGATTTATGGTTCTGCTGACCAACTGTACTCAGAAAACTTTTAAATCCTCATAGAATAAATTAAGCGACTTCACATTCTTTTCGTATTACCATATGATCGAGAAGTTTGATGACTTCGAACACCTTAATTTCTCAGAAAAGAAACCCGGTTAATTATGAGGTCTCTGAAGTTATAGGAACCAAATTTGTTTGAAGGTTTTTTCGACACTGCTTTGAATCTGCTCAATCGTGTCTCAATGGAAGCTGCTCGAACAAGGAACTGTAATGAACATGAAACTGATTATTCAGCTTTCTGTAGCACTTATAAAATCTCATATTAAGGCCAATGAATCGCAGTGCTGACGATGCTCTCGATTTACCGTTCCCGAAGAGAATAAATAGAATTAACACGCTCCGAGTCAGAGATTCTTTGTTCACTCAGAATGTGTAGAAGTATTTGCTAACGTCCTACTGTTGATATAATTCGCATAGCTTGACATAATTTGATCAGAAACACTTCAGATAAATGCCACTAACTAGGATAAAAATTCTCACCAACTGTTTCTGTACATGGTCTATGAGAATGCTAAAGCCACACGACCCACACGGAACCCTACTTGATGACAAGGATGGGGAGACACTGTTTGCGGTGATCGCACATGATAGTGTGTTATCATTATGAATATAACATAAACGCCGATGTTTTCTGGCCCTGATATTCTCAAAACCCAAGATCGTAGAGCACGCTTGTGAAATAATTCCCAAGACCGACTACCTATCAATTTCAGCATTCCTCAATGACTCATTATTTTCTTCTTTGAGCCAACCACGAGATGTGTCATTTCTTCATTCAGCAGCTGCCGTTTCGGTAGTTCACCTTCTTCAGAGCCTTGAAAGGTCACATTATCCACAATCCAATCAGTCAACCACTACATTACTCCTTTTAGAAAAACACCAGATCTTGATTTCAATCGTATCAAGCACAGATTCATCTCTCAACATACTCATCGCTTTCTTCAGATGTGTTCTACTGAATGATTCAAGTGGAGATCACCGTGAAGAGATAACATAGACTCGTAATAACCTCACCTATCAAATTGGATTGATGGTGTTTATCCCAAGTGCTCCTGGAATCTTTCGCGCCGACATTTTATGTTACTGCGCAAGGATGGCGACCTGTATGTCATAGTCTACCTTATCGTGCTTCTGTGCTCTATGTGTCTGTAGCGAATTATTTCCTTCAATGAGACACCTGTCAGCTAAATGTTCTTCTATACGGGCAAAGAGCAGCCTACCTGTCTCCCCTTATATTTACCGCTGCACGCTTTGCAAGAGATTAGGTAAACTATTCCTACGCTGATGCGATCATCGTCTCTGCCGTTAGGACATATTTTGCATTCTTTCATTATACGGAAACGGTCGTATTAGCTGTTAAGAACTAACTGGCGTCTTAGAATACTTGGTAGTATTTCAGTGACAATTACCGATTGCTCTGAACCTGCTCTTTCTAAACAACGTTTTATAGCTGTACTTGTCTCATTTGAAAAAACGAGAGAATGAATGAGATTCTCCCTTCATTCGAAATTTCGTTCGGAGGTGTGTTGTTTTCTCGAAACCTAACCCGAAGAGTTGAAAATCCGTATCTATTAGAAATGGCTATTTTCCAAGCCAGTTCCACGGATTCTACTCTCTGCTCTTTTCCGGTACACACATTGCGGCTGTTTGAAACATGCTCTTTCTTAGCGACAAAGACGGCGGTTGCATGAGCGTAAAAACAGTTTTCCTAATTCTTCTTCTATCGACCGCTTTTTATAAACCCGCTCAAAATGGTATAATCTGATAAAAATATAACACGTTTTGAGCTATTAGGTTTAGTGCAACATAGGTAGCTGTTTCGCCCTATTGGGTGCTACTGATGACCTTTCTAAAATCTCCTTCTCAATATTGTTTTGGAATTACTGCTTCAATCTGTTTTCATTTAAAATCGTGCTACTGCCAAAGGTTGTATTCTTGGACAACGATCTAGTAGCTTAGCTAGACACTTTGATACAGACGTAACAGTGTCGCTTGCCATTTGAATGAAATGAGCTACGGCAAAGTGATGGAGCGCCCACCACACACTACAATGTCGGTACCGCGCATTTTGTAGAAAGTGGACGCACTCTGAAGCATTATCTAAAGGAAAAAAGACTTGAAGGCTACAATAACCTCGAAAACAACCTTACCACTTTCTTTTATTGCCGTTTCGTTCTTTTTATGAAGAAGGCATTCAGTCAGTGCCTAAAAAGCGGTCGTATATAATTATAATACAATCTTGATTTTGTTGTTGAAGAATTTTGCTCGGGATAACTAACAATTGATTCAATAAAGATGGCAAAATTCGGTAAAAACTGCGAGACAATTCATACGTTTATGATGCAGTAGTAGCATACGTCCTTCGTATGGGTGAAGCACAAGTTCAACTCTCAACTGGACTTTAAAGCTCTGCATGATACTCAGCATCGTTTGATATGAAGTCAAGGGAATTTCCTAAGATATAAAGCAAACAATCACAACGGTTCTAAATTTGGCACAATTGAAATCGATTATTTTCATTAAACAAGTTTTTTTCTTCGAAGGTAGTGTTTAATTTGTTTCTCTCATGTCCATACGTCGGCACGTCGACGGAAACAGGAAGGGTGGAAGAATTTTTAGGTACGGAGTTTTCCAATTCTCTACAATTTTCGTTGTATGTGGCAGTTTTACTTACGTTTTTCACACCCTTCTAACAGGAATAGGAAGGATAAAGCTCTTGGCGTTAATTAATTCCTAAAGGGTGTGCCATATAATCGTCTTCAATCTTCAAATTCGTCTGAGGTTAATTGAACGCATATCTGGCCTTAATAATGACTCCCCGTGGCCTCCCGCTGTATCGAGTCAGCGCTGCTTATCCTCCCAGACAAATGTGAGACCAGTCCGGTACCGATTTACCAACATCGGACGGATGGATGGCTTGGTGAGCTATGAGCGCGAGATCGAACCATCGATTTAATGTGCGAGAGAGCCCTTCTAACCATTGCGCCAGATGCGATCCCGGACAGGAATATCAAGTGGAATGTTGAAATTATCGGATTACACATACACAGTGATAGGGTGACGACAAGAGAGTACACTCTGAGAAAAAAGAGGCCTTTGGTCGCTATTGTTCCGATCGATGACTCGATTGATGTGCGAATTCAGTGTCAGAGAGGGCGAAGGACGTACCCTGTAGATATCTGTGATTATAAGCCGACCGTCTTTTCTGACGTGCCGAGTGAATTATCTCAACCGTGGGAGCAATCACATTAATTTTAGATTGATAAGCAATCGATATGACCAAAGGCTGGTCTGCTTGTTACCATCAAACCCGCCGATATCGGGTAGTGATGTGCGCCTGGGCGCAGTGATTAGCGGTGGTCTGTATCACACAGAAGGTCGATGGTTCGACCTCGCACACATGGCTCACCAAGCCATCTATCCTTGAGGGCTCGGTGAATTGGTACCCGACTTGTCTAGGAAGATAAGCAGCACTGACTCGGTACTGCGGGAGGATACCGCGAGAGTGCCAGATATGCTTTCAATGACGTCAAACGAATTCAAAAAAAAAAATGAAGAGCATGGCGCATCCCTCGGGGATTTATCAACGCCAAGAGCTCTGTCCTTTTATCCTTTTTTTATCGGGCAGTAAAATGTCGAATTGTCTTCCCAAATGTATTCCCACGTGATCTTGGGGTTACCAAGCAAGGCACAGGATGGAAGCATAGGAATGCAATCTGGCCTCATCAATAACTTGCGGTGACCCGCCAATGTATCGGGTCAGTGCTGCTATCTCCTTCCAGAAAACTCTAGTGCCAATTGGCTGAGTGCGGAGAGTTTACTGCATGGTGAGCTTTGGTTGCGCTGGATCGAACCATTAAGCATCGATTGATCGCACAGCCACGTGTCTTGCAGAGCAACTCTCAACCACCACGATAAGCCCCTCTTCAAGGAAAGTAGGTGTTTTCCTACTAACGCTCTATCATTGCCCTATATTTGGCTGTTGAAAAAGCACTCTGAAAAGCTTCTAAGTGCCTGATAGTTATTTTTCGAGCCATTCATGTAACACAGCCAAGGGCAGTCGGATGTACAGCGCTGCCCATTCAGTGATATTTTCACTTAATGGCACATGTCAGAACTACGTCTGCACCTTCGCTACGTAAGTAGGGGGAGAGGGAGAAAGGAGGGTTGGTTCCCCCGAGAGATTGACTAAGACGAAGGGCACTGTCCAACTGACGAGGCTGCCAAGGCCGAAACACGTGTATTGAGCTGTATAAGTTTGTCCATAACAGACCACATGCATGGCTCAATAAGTAGTTGTCATGCATATTGAAATCTGAGCGTTGTTTTGAGTAAACACTCGAACAAAAGGTTCTAAGTGCGTTGGATCGGCGGTTCTGGATCGTGTGATTGACCACGTGTTCGTCACACGACACCACTGGCCACTGCGCCACCATATGACTTGCTCAGAGAGTCACTCTGCTTCCAGTATTTCTTTCTGGATATCCAGCGCGTTCCGAGGCCAGTAAAGTAGAATGTATTGATAATAATAATAATACGTAATGTAATGTAATATAATAGTAATATAATAGTAATTTATTGATTATAGTAGTAATACGAGCGCATGTGGCGCAGTGGTTAGAGGTGCCCTGCGTCGCACTCGAGGTCACTGGTTCGATCTCGCGCTCATGGCTCACCAAGCCATCCATCCCTCCGGGTCGCTAAAATGGTACCAGACAGGTCTGAGACTTGTCTGGGAGGATAAGCAGCACTGATTCGGTTCAGCGGGAGGCCACCGCGAGTCATTGTAAAGGCCAGATGTGCATTCAATCACCTCAAACGAAGTTAAAAATTGAAGTCGAATGCATGGCGCATCCCTCAGGGATTGACCAACGCCGAGAGCTTTATCCTTTATCCTTAATAGTATCATTTCTTGATCTCCTCATGGGTCCGTTGGACTCGATGAAGCGGGACGGATCTCTTCATCAGTTACTCGCTCTACTTTTCCAAATCATCGTCTATGCGTGGCGATGTTCGACAGTGAAGTCGAAGAGCACAGAATGACGGAAATTTCATTTTCTTTTCGAAAAGATGCTCTGTTTCTCCCTCTTTTCCTCGTTTCTTTTCTTTTCTCTTCCTTTCCTTTCCTTCCTTCGATTTTCTTTTATTTCCCTTTTCATTTCATTTCTTTCCTTTCCTTTTCTTTCCTTTCTCTCTCACTCACTCTCTCTCTCTCTCTTTCTTTCTTTCTTTCTTTCTGTTTTTTTGGTCGAACGAATGGCAGTGTTATCGCCTCGATCCACGCTCATTGGAGTGGGTACTCCTGCGTTGCGGTTCGTCTTTATATGTTTCGATTCTTTGATCGATCCCTAGGTGTCAACGAACGTCTATAGGACAACATATTTTACATGGACTTACAAATCCAGTCATATTTTCTTAGTTGATTGAGCCAATAGTTTTTTTTCTATGTATCCAAGAGAATTGAATGGTGAGCAAAAATCCGGCCTCAGGCGGGAGTTCAACCCGCGTTTCTCCCGTAGCCCACGTCCCTGGTATGGGTGAAAACGCGGGTTCATCTTTCGCCCGAGGTCGAATTTTTGCTTACCATTCAATTCTCTTGGGTACAATCGAAACTTCATGACACTGTGAAAATAAGACTTTTTTCTAAGGTTTTCTTGTTTTTCATTAGTGTTCTTCTGGCCAACAAGACCAATTCGAACTTGTATGGTACCATTAATTTTTACTTGAAAATCGTTTCTGGTCAGTTAAATCAGAATTACATTCTTTTTATTTGATCGCTTTTAACAGTGGTATGATGGAGAAAGATGTGCAAAACTTCTGAGTCAGGCTGGACTCGAACCCGCAACTCACTCTATCCCGAAGCGCGTGCTCTAAACCATTGCACTATTGACGCTCATTTTGCCCACCACTCTTTCTACGCTACAACGCGTATCTATCAGTAGCGTAGAAAGAGTGGTGACAAAACGAGCGTCAAGTGCAATGGTTTAGAGCACGCACTCCTGGATGGAGTGAGTAGCGGGTTCGAGTCCCGTTTGACGTAAAAGTTTTGTACACCACTCTATAGAGGAAAAAAAGGATAAAGCTCTCGGCGTTGATCAATCACCTGAGGGATGCGCAATGCATTCGACTTCAATTTTTACTGCGTTTGAGGTGATTGAATGCACATCTGGCCTTTACAATGACTCGCGGTGGCCTCCCGCTGAACCGAGTCAGTGCTGCTTATCCTCCCAGACAAGTATGAGACCTGTCTGGTACCAATTTACCGACCCCGGAGGGATGGATGGCTTGGTGAGCCATGAGCGCCACATCGAACCATTGACCTCCGTGTGCGACGCAGAGCACCTCTAACCACTGCGCCACATGCGCTCTAAATCACTCTATATCACTGAATATATAATTTTTGGATAAATGATACAGTGTAATGGTCAATGTTCACAGATCTCGACTAGTTTTGACAGATAGGGCTCTTTTTCAGGCCATCCAAGGGCCATTCAGGTTCTTAGAGGGGCCAATGTCTTTAGCGGATTCAGCCTTCCGAACCCTCAAATCCGCCTCTTTTTGCCTCACCGACCACTTGTTTGTTTATTGTTGTCTATTTGTTGGTTTTTTGGTGCCATCAGCCCTATATCGCTTGCGAGTCTATTTTCCGTCCACATTCTATCGAATTGAACGAATCATTCGTTTGTGGAGCGAACAGTTTCTTTCCAAAAGAAAAAATTTACTAACCAGTACTATTACAGCGCTATCAACATCACAAGAACAATGCTTTCTGGTCTGAAGAGGCTCTCGGTATGTATTTATTCGATTTTAATTTGATTATTTAATAATTTGGTTTGATCTTTGCAGCTAGTGAGTGTCATTTTTGACCCCAAAATTTCCAGAGGTCTCTTTCGGTGAGCAGAGACTTTTATAAGAACGGAAATAACTATGCGAAAGTTTGATCTTCGACCATCTTAGCACAATGCTTGCTTGCTAAAAAGAATCATGCCTCTCCATTCCACCGCTTTTTTGTAGACCTTGCTCAAAAAGAATGATAGTGTGGTAATGATATAACATGTTCTAAGCCATTAAGGTCTAAATGCCATACAGGTGCCTGTTTCATTCTGGCGGGACTTCTCCAGTAACACAGTCCCTCTGTTCAGCCAATCCCTTGAGGCTGTGCTCCTCTATGTGGAGTGCTGTGCAAAAACTGCGTCAGCCGGGATTCCAACCAGATCTCACTCTTTCCGGGAGCGTATGCTAACCGTTGCACTACCGACGCATTAGCATACGCTCCCGGAAAAGAGTGAGATCTGCGTTCAAATCCCGGCTGACGCAAACGTTTTTGCACAGCACTCCACATATTGGGTATACTAATAACACCACACCACTGCAAGTGGCAGTCAAAATAAAAAGAATCTAGGCATATACTTCTCTGCGAAGGATTCGACGCGAGTTTATCACTGCAAGTCAGGTGATAGAATCTCCTGATATTGCAGAGACCAGCAGTCGAGCTTGTGGTTACTAAAATGAATCATACCAGGGAATTCTATCAGAAAGGGGCTGTGCTATTGAAGAGTCCTGAAGGACGAAACAAGCGCCTGTCTAGCACTTATCAGACCTCACAAACGGCTCAATACATGTTATGTCATTATCAGGCAATGCTTAGTTTTTGAGAAGGCCTTCAAATGCGCTGTAGGAGCGAGAAGAAGATTACGTTTCACACTTGGGTTTTCTTCGCCCGTAAGAGTTATAATGCATGGAAATTATATGAGCTTGTAGAGGAAATTATGTAGTACCAGAATAGTGCAAAAAACCTAAAGATTTTCCCAAAATGAAGCAAAAAATTCCTTATTAAATAACCGAAGTCGCGCCGCTTGCGAAGGTCAGATAAGCTGCCGTCCGCAAAGGATCACGTTGACACTTCGATAAGAAAACTGAAGAATAGTATGTGAAGTTTTTTCCTGCTGAACTTTTGTCTCTATGTTTCAGCCGATTGTGTGCCATACCCAGGGCGAGTCCTTCCACCAGAAGCCGCTCTGGTTTTTCCATGGAGTTTCAAAGTTCAGGAATTCCGTTAGAAATGCCAGTTACAGTTAGGTTTTCTAGACTCAGCCGAACAATATCAACAAGAGGAATGTGTCAGTCGTCGGATTGCACAGGTGATAGGGTGACAAAAGACGACGTCATAAGGAAAATAAAACGTCTTTCGTTACAGTTGTTTTAGTAGATAGCTATTCGAGTTTAGCGACGTAGCTTCAGTCGTGAATAGATCATTGTCGTTTTGTCTTGCCAAATGCTCTCTTTCCTCCCAAATGGATTATCGCCTCATTGTAGCTAAGAGGTGTTCTTGGGTGTCGGACTGCGAAGTACAGCGGGGATTCAACTCCCCCAGCAAGGCTACCCAAGACTGAAAAGGAGTGCGACGCTTGGGTAATCCCAGCTAAGGGTAAGCCGTACCGGGAACGACCGGCGACTGCTCTTTTGGTAACTACCTGAGGAAGCGCGGGCTATATTTACCTCGAGTCTCGGGGAAAAAGCGACTAAGTTATTCACATTCCATGTGCTGGGTTGGCACAGTTCATGAAGACAGACTGTCCGAGTATCCAACTACTGGTGCATTTGCTTTGAGAGCACCCTATCTTTTGCAAAAGATCAAAACACGATCTTGAAAAGTTTCATGTCTCAATGGTACATTCAGTGACCGACACCGGTATTACGAACTGTTAAATTGTTCTTCATGTTTTTTGGGAGCGCCGTGGCCGAGTGGTTGATGATGATCGTCGCGGCGGCGTGGAGCCGAGCCCCCTGCCCCACCAAGCCCTGTCCGGCAGTCAACAACAGCGCTTTATGGAACACCACAGCCAGCTACCCTCGAATTGCAAGGAGACTCGCTCATTCAGTATTCTACGACGTTCAAGAAGAATAAGACTAAAAAAGGAATCGAATGCTAGACGTACGGGAAGTGAGCACAGATTAATCAAGTGTCTGAATCGTTTTTCAGATGTATTCTTCAGCTGTTGAGGCTAAATAGGTAGTAGTGTTTGCTCAGTAGTGCTATATTTGCGTTGAAAAAGCGCTTTAAGAAACTTCTGTGTACTGCAAATACACATTTAAGAGTGTTGAGCGGTGTGCAAAACATTCGACAATAGGGAGAGTTAAACCCGCGTTTCATTCATACCAAGAATGTCTGTTACCACTGCACCACCGACGCTTCCGCTCTGCTAATAAGTCTAGCATAATATCCATATCCAAGAGGCGGTAGCGTTACCGAGTTTGATGCCGATATGTGCTTACCAGACCAAACCCTTTAAAGGTTGGTTGCTGACAGCTACGATAGTTTATATCAAAGAAAGAGTGGTAGCGGAGCGGCGACATCGATGGTGCAGTGGTAGCAGGCACTCGGTATGGATGAAACGCGGGTCAACTTCAGCTAATGTCGAATGTCTCATACTAATCAATGCTCTTAGACGTATATTTGTGGCATCATACCACTGCTATGAAGCAGTATAAATAAAGCAATAGAGAAATATTGAGATTTCACTTCTAGGTTCGTTGCGGTCAGCAATATGTATCTCTCTCAACAACGACATCGGCGTATGGTGAAAGCACGGTAAAGATGTGGATAGATGGTCGACCAGTTGAATCGAAAACCAGCGAGTGGATTGACCTGACAAATCCTGTACGTTTCCTCATTTTTCCTCAATTTCTAAGGTGAGATTGAGTGTTTGTCAATTAGTGGACTTAGGCAACAAACGAGGTCATTTCTCGCGTTCCCAAGTGTA
Organism: Parelaphostrongylus tenuis; assembly: GCA_019055375.1. Taxonomy (NCBI): domain Eukaryota; kingdom Metazoa; phylum Nematoda; class Chromadorea; order Rhabditida; family Metastrongylidae; genus Parelaphostrongylus; species Parelaphostrongylus tenuis. The sequence continues at coordinate 6,248 of JAHQIW010001809.1, read as the reverse complement.
CACAGGCCGAAATGCAGACTGCCGTCGATTCCTGTAAAAAGGCGTTCGATTCCTGGAAAAGCGTGTACGTTGTTAGGTTCTTTTTCGGTCGTTTGGTGATTTACTACATTCATTTCCTTCTTTTTTAGCTCTCCGTTAACACGGCAACAAGCGTTTTTCCGTCTACAATCTTTGATCAAACGTGACATGAAAAAAATGCTGATAACATCACAAAGGAACAAGGGAAGACGTTGCCTGACGCAGAGGGTGATGTCAGCAGAGGCCTTCAGGTATAGTCGAAATTCGTCAATAGATATTTGTACGTCTGCTTATAAACTGAGATAAAGAGAAGTGAATGCCTAGTTAGTTTCCCTAGTGGTCGATATCGAACTGTCTCATCATTTTCGGAGTGTGAGGATGGTCGCATTGACATGTTGTATCCTTATTGTATCTCACTCAAGTAATTCAGTGTCAAAACAGGTGGATGACCCTGTGTTCAAATAGAACACTTTTCAGGTTTAAGCTAGTTATACAGTTTTCTCCATCAAGTAAATATGGGGAAGAACAAGGGGCGGACGTTTCTACATATAGGATTGATTTTTGAATTCAGATAAAGGTTTAAGCTGTTTACTTTTACTGCTTTTTAGCTTTACTGTGATGTTATAGATGTACTAAGAAGGCTGAGTGGTATGCAAAACATTCGATCCTAAGCGGGAGTTGAACCCATGTTTTACGTATACCAGGAGCGCCGCCGTGAGTAGTGAAACGCGAGTTCGATCCTCGCTGGGGTCAATGTTTTGCGCAGTATTCAATTGTTTTACTAATGTAATTTCTTTCACACTCTGGGAAAGAGGTTAATTCAGAGGAACACTGGTCACTGTGAGATAAATGTATCAAAAATCTCGTATCAGCTAGTCAAGGGCTTATGAATTGAATGTTCCTAGTTGATATCCGATCAAAATTGATCTGGAAATTGTTTTTTTTAACTTTTTAATGTTTATTTGCTGAGGTTGTCGAGCACGTCTGCTCTGTGCCCTCACTTATGCTCGGAGAAACTCTTCCAAAGTGGGGCGTTATTCAATGTTGTTTGTTTATGAATTTCTCTTCATCCATCGTAATGACATCCAGATATCCTTTAGTGTTTCGCGTGATATGGATACATACTCATGGCGTATTCCGTTGGGAGTCATCAGCTGGTATTTGCCCGTTCATCTTCCCGGCTATGATTCCCCTATGGATGTTTCCCATCGCTCTCGCTACTGGAACACAATGGTACTCAAACCATCTGAACAAGATCCCTGGAGCCTGTATGATGCTTGTCGAATTGGCTAAGGTAGGGAGCACTTCATTTTCCATTGTTATACTGTGTTCAAGAGCGCATATGACGCAGTGATTAGAGGTGCTCTGCGCTCGTCGCACACAAGGTCTATGTTTCGATCTCGAGCCCATAGCTCTCCAAGCCATTCATCCCTCCGGTGTCGGTAAATTAGTACCATGCTGTTCCCAGATCTGTCTGGGAGGATAAGCAGCACTGACTCGATGCAGCGGTCGGCCACCGCGAAGACTTTGTAAAGGACAGATATACATTCAGTAACCTCAAATCAAGCTAGCAAATTGAGGACGAACGCATGGCACATCCCTCAGGATTGGCAACACCAAGAACTTTATCCTTTTATCTATTGTACTGTGTTTGATGATACCCACTTTTCTGGGAAGCTGGTGTTCCTGATGGCTGCGTAAATGTGATCCACGGACAGCATGAAGCTGTGACAATCCTGACATTCACGCAATCTCATTCGTTGGAGCTGATCAAGCTGTACGTTTTCAGTCATTCCGGATATTATAAGTTATCTTCCAACTTTTTCACATAGGTAAGCACATCTACGAAACGCGGAGCTCGTAATGGGAAAACGGGTTGCAATCGAATATGGGAGCAAGGAATCATGGGAGTGGTCATGCCTGACTGTAACAAAGAGCAGACACTCAATCAGGTGGGATTTATCACATCCATTTTTGATCACTGAGATCACCATATCCACTCCCACCGAACACTAAATTGAATGTGTTTCTCATGAAGTGTGAGGGCTGAGAGTTTTTTTTTTGTCACATATGAGCGCATGTGGCGCAGTGGTTAGGGTGCTCTGCGTCGCACACGAGGTCAATGGTCGCTCTCGCGCTAATGGCTTCACCATGCCATCCATCCCTTCGGGGTCGGTAAAACATAGGTACCGGACAAGTCTCAGACTTGTCCTGGGAGGATAAGCAGCTCTGGGACTCGGTTGAGCAAGAGTCGAGGCAACCACAGATAAGTAGCACTGAATCGCTTCAACGGACGACGGCATTCTAGCATCCCAAATGGCGAATGGTGACTCAGGAGGCAGGCTGAATATGCACAGAAGGCAAACACCCAAGAATCTAGTCTCGAACTTGATTTGTAAACAAACTCAAGAGCGTTCAGGAACAACAGACACGATTGCTGTATGATCACGGAAAAAGAACAGAGATCGATAGGGAGTGGCAAATCCGATGAGGACAGAATGTAGCAACAGGCTACATTCTTAACTCCGTCGACTCCGGCTTCAGACGAACGGTAGCGGACGACAGAACCTGAACTCTGATGCATAAGATAAAATGCTATGATCGATGTTGTTGTACCTATAGTACAATAAACTGACAAATATCACGTGAGCTGTTGATTGACAGGGGACAGAGAGAAAGTTCGAGCTGAATCATTGCGACACTACGGTGAACGGCACATATGCCTCTTCAGGATGGCTAATGGTGATCAGTTCTAAGGCAGCCGAAACATATAGCAGATTGTCCTCCTAGAAAGCCCATTTCAAGCACACTATTTACGGTCCCATGGAAAATATACACGAAACACATTGTGCATCGCTTACAGTTCAGTGGAGGAAACGCGCTACGCAGTCGGGATGTGCTAAAATGCATAACTATTCTCCCAATAAGAAGTTCTACTCGGAAATCTTTTCACTAGATTCAGAAAAACTTGCCCAGTAGACGACCGACATCATCATGGCGGAATTGATCCGAAGGCACGAATGTTGGCAAAATGTATGTGAACAGGGCGTACTCGGACTGCTGAAGCAGAACAGGTCCATTTGGATTGAACTGCTACTCGGCTTTTGCCACTGTAGCGGCGGCATCTGGAACTGGAACTCTGCATTATGCTTAAGATAAAATGCTATTCACTGCTCGATGTTCTGTCTGCTGAACACATATAGGAAACAATAAAACTGACAAAATCACATGGCTGTTGAAGTGGAGGACAGAGTAGCAAAGTTAAATTACATTCGAAGCTGCACATTGATCTAAAAAGTGAGAAAGAGAAAAACAAAGTAAAGCGCGATGTCCGCGGAATGGCACCATGATATGAATCTTCTTCAGAGACATGAATATTATTTCGTTTCAATTCTGGGAGAGTCTAGCACCGACAACATAGAACGACAAGGTCTTCAATGGAGACCATATTCATCACTGCCATTTTCGGTCCCATGGGAAATTATAACACTGAACACTTAGTGCATCGTCAATACAGCAAAAAAGCAGTGAAAAGAAATGGATAAAATCTGTACCATCGGCTGATGTGGAATAGGATGGATTGGGGAACATACAACTACTCATCCTCACAACTAAGAAGGGTTAACTGACGGCACACATCTCTGATCCCACCGCTCTTTGATTGCAGAGAAAATGCCCCATATTTGCCTCACTAACGGATTGTAGAAACTAGAATGTGGATCAGGAACGCAAGGATGAATATAGTATGAGATTTAGAGGGGATGACTGGAATGCTATCTTCAGTAACAGTAATTTGAAGTATACCTGTGTCGAAGTAGGATGTCTCCTATATCCAGTGTAAAATCGATTGGCAAGATCAAGAATGAGAAACTTGAGTTTTGCAAAATAGCAATCTTCCAGTGGATCTGGTGCATATTTCAAAAAAGATCTTGAAAGCGATAAATATAAAACTCTTAGTTGTATAAGGCATTCTTAAACTTCTCCATCTTTACCTCTGCTACGTTCAAAGTTGTAGTCGCGCATTTGATGAATCATTTTAAATTACGTATTACATACAGTAGTCTCGAAACTTTTACAGAGGATGTATTAGGATTTATCGCCATCATTGCGTGAAAGTGATACAAAGCTATTAGGACTATGACATTGACAAAAATTCCGGTTTTATTTGATTAAAGGCAGTTCCTTGGAAGATTTTCCTCAAATTACAAATCTTGGGTGGTGCTTTGTAAAATGGCAAATTTCTCATTCAGATTAGTAGCCAGGAAATCAAGGACACATATAGAAAAACCTCTCCAAAAGGTCGTGTGTGGTGCAGTGGTCAGAGATGCTCTGTTACGCACTGGTCGATGGTTAGACCACGCAATCAGGGTTCACCAAGCCTTCCATCACTACTAGTTCGGCGAATTCGCATGAGACTTCTTTGAGAGGACTGCAACACTGATATGATGCATTGATAGGCTAATGTAAGTAATTGTAAAGACCTGATATGTAAAGATCAGGGTCAAGAATTTTAACTCTTATCGTTTATCGAGGCCACATCTATCGTAATTGCGACAAGGCTGAGCGACAGAATTGTTTGTGGTAGCATTGAATCAATTTAAGAATAAAATCGATACGATGTGAAGCATTTAGGATCAGGGATATAGGGAATGTGAACATGACAGTACTGCAAAAGAGACTGTGCTTACCGCTGCATGGATATGATTATAATGTATGCCATTACTCAATACAACTATGGTCTCTATGCAAGCTTTGCTATCATCATTCAATAGTGTTTCAAAAACTCTCATCCTCTTGTTTTAGTATTTGCCATAGCAGTACGTTTAATGTGCTAACCATATCTAATCTAGCAATCAAACTGAGATGGCAGTCAACTGCTGGTCACATATGGAACAAAAAATGGTACGAGGAGAAGTATTTTCGATAATTGCAGTATGGAAGGCTTTCCCAATTCACGTTTGACAGAACATTCAAGCTCAAAATCCGTTGCTAAAGTGTGGGGAAAACGCTGTGGGCCAATTAAACTCTTAAGAGAAAGTGCTTTCAAAAGAGCACAAACTGACCGCCGACTTGTCACTGGTGGGATAAACCGGTGTCATCCACATAGGTGAACATTTTAACAAGCAAATAAGATAAAGGTTGAACAAGAACGTAGAAATTCTAACGTATAATGATGCTATCTTGAATACTCACCGTATTCTGATGTTTACTAGTCCACTATTCAATATGTGGACCAGCTGCACTGAGTGTTACATTGGCTAGAAAAAATATGTGTTTGTCTCGGATCAAAAAATTAACCTGAGATATGGCGCGAAGTCACGATTGATGACTACGGACATTCATTATTCCGATTCATATTTGCATTTCTGATATATATTCAAGATGCTTCGGAGATTTTTGCGCGCTGAAGTTCTTCGTTCCTGTGCGAGGATCGATAATTCTACTCAAAACTTCACCTCCTTAGGCATCAGTGCCCTAAGCCTAATTGTGTTTTAGATCAAATTTATCACTGTTGCTTAGGGGTTATTTGATACGAACATAGGGGGTCTTCTCATTTCTCTTATAAATCCGCGCCAGTTTCACAAGAGATTACGTAGACTGTACCTATGCTCTTGCAACCACCGTCTCCACCGTTGAAACATATTACGCACCCCTTCGTTTCATACAGGCTGTCGTATAAGTGGTTGCGAACTAGTTGATTTCTCAGATTATTTGGTGGTATTTCTATAATCGTTGCTGATTGCTTCAAGTCTGTCCTTTGCAAACAACGTTTCAGGGATATTCTTATTTCGTTCAAAAAGAAAGAGAATTAGCCTCACCTTGCTTCTGCTGAAACCATCATTAGGGAGCGCGTCAATCTTTCTTAATTTACACCAAGGAGCTAAAGTTTCGTGGCCATTGGAAAGCCAGTTCAAGAGATTCTGCCTTCTAATCCTTTCCAGTACTTTTCCACTGCGAAAAAATTGCTTGTAATCAAGAAGCCGCTATATATTACCCAAGAATCCGCTCCAAAGTTGCAGCAACGCACTCGTGGAACAAAACGTTATCTTCTTTTTTGCTATTCAACGTTCTATGAAGGTCGCTTGCAAAAACAAATCTCAGTTAGTAATCTTGGATTAATACGACCAATCCAACCATAAACCGCAGAGAGGAATGCCTCGTTATCACTCGTGATTTGAGTCAGTATATAAGACTGTTGTTTTGATGGGTAAGGTGCATTACGAGCCTAT
>JAHQIW010001807.1:0-30005 GCA_019055375.1 Parelaphostrongylus tenuis | reverse complement strand
AGATCGGTATCATTTGAAATAAACTCTCGAAGGTTCATGTTGAGGTCGTTGAATATTTGCTTTACGCGTGAGTAAATATGTGTTGAATTTTCCAACTCATCGTTAGTTAAGATCAGATTATCGACGTACAAGTTGTTCTTTCACTTCTTCAACCAGCTCAACATCTTGTTTGTATTGGTTGAGGTGGTGATGAACTGTTCCTGCGAGCAGGAACGGTGATGCGATCAATCCAGAGGTGACTCTAGTAATCGAAGGACTTTAATGTTGTCTGGAGCTGGTGTGACTTGTGGTTATGTAACCACAAGCAACGTGTCACATCTCTGTCCTCTTCATGAAGTCGGACCTGTAGAAATGCTTTCTCGACATCTGAAGTTATTGCAATTCTCCCGAATCTGAAGCGGAGTAGAAGTCCGAACAAGTTCGGGAAGAATTACTGGTCCTCTGTACAAGAGATCATTCAATGATGGACATCCCTTGTAGTGTGCAGATGCGTCATAGACTATTCTCAGTTTAGTTGTTGTTTTCTGAGGTGTGAGAACTGCTTGATGAGGAATGTAACGGATTCGAGATGTATGGGAGGTTTTTCCCTCGTCGACTTCCTCTAGGATATTTGAACGAAGTTGTTCTTCGAATATATCGTTATACATCTTCAACAGATTCTTGTCATTCTGTAGGGATCTCCATACGCTCACTAGTCTATTATACGCTATCGCTTTATTGTCTGGTAATGGGGTTGAGACTTCCCTCCATGGGAGACGTACATAGTAGCCGTCCGTTCTTTTTTCGATAGTTTCGTTGAAAGTTGTCCCACTACTTTTTGATCTCTTCGCATCTTTTCTTCCTTTTCAGAAGCTGTAAATTCTTCGGTTCCCGCTGATTCCAAAGTCCAAAACTTTTCCCAATCGATTTCCTCGTTATCATCTGGTTCCGAGTGATGAATGAGGGCGGTGTTAACCTGACCCTGCAGTGTCCAGTGATCCTCCAGTTGTCTATATCGTCATCATCCTCCCGCCTTTGCTGTTCAGATTTCATCTTCTTCTTTTTGTTGTAGTTTCAAGAGTGTATTTCTTCTTTCTTTTGGTGCATTTGATTTACCTCTTTGATCTTCCCTGTACATAAATATCCTATTGTTGTTGGAAGAAGATATAGGCCAGATGGCAGTTGGATGTGAGGTTCATCGTTCTTTATTAGTGTCCATAACTGATCGCATCCAAGGAGAATCGACGGTTTTATGAAGGACCCACTTCCATTCAGTTCGATACTGAGATTGTTTTTTCGTAAGAATCTTTGTCTTCTGGACTTATCTTCGGAGCATGGAGCGGCTTAGTTAGCATATTATGTGTATAGAGGGATAGTGAGAGTTGATTCCCTTCTGCGTCCCACGCATCCAATGCTACTTGTCTTGCTACATGCTCCTGTATCTCGTGGGAGCCGAATGTGTTTAGATGTAGTTTCATTTCGTCTATTATGGGTAATTGGAGCTTCTGTGCAACTTTTCATCGATAAAAGACAGTTCGGCTCCTGTGTCTAATAAGACGCGAATTTTCTCTAGACGTTTGGTTGTCGGATTCAAAGCCGTCAAGAGTCCCGTGGGTAGCATAGTTGACTGCCTCTTTTTCAATGATTTTTCGACTGATTTGTCGACCATGTCGACCTTCCGGGCTGGCGTAGTTTCATTGCCGGATTTGGATGATTTCGAACAGTAGTGACTTCGAAAGTTTTTAGTTTAGTTTGACACTTATTCGCGTTTTTGGGAAAGGATACACCTATGTCTTCGATAAATTGATAATCGATCAAAGTGTAGTACTGCCGAGCTCAAACTAGATTTGATGGCTAAACAAGTTGCTTTTCCGGGCGAGCTAGCTTTTCCTGCACTAACGGACGCCCCGTTTTGACACACGACTTCCTCCTTCGCACAACACGCTAACCGTTGTACTAACAAGGGAATCGGAGTTGATCATCCAATATCCATATCTAATCAGCCTCGATGGATTCAACGTCGCATAGCGACTATCCAAATCCCCGCCAGACCGGAGACGTTTGCTGTTGACAGATAATGCATTGCACGCAGAGAAAGAGTGATGTCGAAACAGGCTCGTATTGCAATCGTTTCAGCACTCGCCGCTGGATAGGGTTGAAATGTGCGTTCAATCCTAAGCGACCAAATCCTTTTGGCACACCACCTCTACATTATTGGATATATAGCAGCATCATACCACCGCAACAGGCGGTCAGAATAAATAATTCTGGTTCATTAAGCATGACATTAGTGGTCAAGTGAAAGAACAGAGCCCTGTATTAACTATGTGAAATCATATATTCCAGGCAAAAGTAGCACATGCATTCACCATTGACATGTCATCCTGAGCACATGGGCAACAGCTGACATATCCTGGCTCGTGAAATCTACATCCTTTTTCTGTTGCGTACCTACGTATATCACTTTTCGTGTAAGTGTCCCATCATTCATCACACATTTTTGAAAATGTCCCGATGCAATAGTACTCTCTAGAGTCTTTACTCGCTAATCACAATTTCTTCACCACAATAGTCCCGCTGCTTTAAGTTACACACTCTTGGCCAACGTTACATACAGACCATGCAATTAATAATGATACGTTCCAGTCCAGCGTGCAACTATTTTTTCATTCCACAGTTTAGTGAGGTCAACGTGTTCATCTTAACTCCTGTGTCGAACAATACGAAAGTCATCAACGGCACTGATACTTTTTGAAGGTCTGTGTATCGCTGCTCGACAAACTTTTTCGTTTTAATTAGTTAGTCAAAATCGAATACTTTGAAATGAAGCAGGGGGGGGGGGGGACAAGCTCCCAACATTTATCTCTTTTTTTTTCTGGAATAAGGCCCCCTTCCCCTTCTTAGCTTCACCTTCCCCCCCCCCTCTTACTTAGTATCGCTTCGTAAAGTTTAAACATGTCGTGGGGTATATCTCTTTTATTAATACTATCTGACCGTCCGCTCGTCTCTCCTCGCTTTTTTATTGTGTGGCAACTGCATACAGCACAAATTCCATTTTGATTAGCGCCAGACGGCAGGAGCACAGAATAGAATGATGATTCTCATGCCTATTTAAATTGTTCCAAAGGGGAACAGGAAAAAAGTCTTCATAGTGCACCCGTTTGCCGGGCAAAAATAATATTATACGTTTCTCACAATTGCCAGTGTTCTATTCACATATGAGACGGTAGATTAGGTGTTCAGCAATGTGTTACAGTAGAGATCATATAACCATGTCTATGCCACAGTTGATCTCACAAAAAGACCAAAAGTCTTCTTGAACAAAAAAAGAAAAAGATCTTCCTCGAATAAACGAAAGTCACGTTGCATGTAGCGCGTGATTTCGAATTGACCTGCCGTCCGGAAAGCAGCTGTTAAATTGCTATCGTATCTTTGTAACACTAACAATGACCTGCTGAATGTTTCGAGACAGCATCAGTCCCTCCTGGCCCCTCACAAACAAAACCATGTCCGCCCGATGAGAACTGCCTTCAAGAGCCTGGGGTCGCTGACAGGGAACATCCTTCAACCGAACAGGAGCAAGCCAAAAAGCTTCCGATATGCTGATGAGGGGCCCGCACCACCTACACATAAAATCCACTGAAGTTATCTGGAGAAGTAGGGAATTGTCTGAAACAAGGATGGGGGTGTTCGCGTTGGAAAATCGCACAGTGAATAAAAAATCTGTAAACGCGTAGGATTAAGTGAGCAATGCTTCCATGACAAGAGTGTTTGCCTCCCATGTCCTTATGTTGCAAATACAAAACACAGTAGATTATCAAAAAACTTATTTCTTTATGGAACGATAGAGTACAGTCTTTCTACATTACTCCATAAAAGTAGCAGCTCCTACAGTTACGCCTAAATAAAGGAAAATTGTCGGTAATGGCATCCTTCAGATGGTGTCACATGCAAAGTGCTGCAGCACGACTCTGAATCTATTCTGTTATTCTCTATTTCTCAGTCACATGTGCTCTCCCCCCCAAGTTGAGCGCATCTGATGCACAATGGGTTAGGACGGTTGCTCTGCCTTCGCACTTAAAGTATGGTAGATTCCGCGATCGCGGTGCGTCTTATGGCTCACCGAGTCATGCCATCCTTCGAGAGTGTCGCTAATAATCGGTAGTAGACCGGCCTGGAAAAGTGGATAAGCCAGCACGGGCTCCGATACATCCGGGAGGGACCACACGCGTCGTAGGTAGAGAGGCCCGATACGGCGTTCAATTCCTACCAGGCGGAAGTTTTGGAAAAATAGACGACGAATGGCGAGGACGCATACGCTTAGGGGATTTGATCAACGGTCGTAAGCTTTATTTCTACATCCTAAGTGTGTATATTAAATGAGTCCGAAAAATATCAAAGTTCAAAAGATACGGAATCATTTTAGCCCTTATACGACTATAGATTAGAAAATGCGGAGCACATAGCATCATTGAGATGTAAACCTAGGTGCGCTTTTACTTCACAAACAGTCGGAGTCATTTTCCACCCGAATACATATGAAAAAATCATCTATATAGGAACAGGGTTTTAAGGCATCAAAGGACACAGAGAGGAATACCATGAAACGTCTTCCTGTAAGTGGACAGAATAACCTCTATCGCTAGATGTATTGGATCGTGACTCCAGTTGTATAGTAGTGTTGTTGTTAGTCATTTTATGATCGAGTTGAACTTTTGGATTTCAAAAGACCTGCCTACTATATCAACTGCGTTGACAACGACTGGGGAGAATTGTTTCCAGCCTTTTTTAACTACTTGTCGTGAGTATGCGTTACGGTAGTTACCCTATTTGACAGGGACAAAGCTGAGAGTTTGCCATTCCAATTCAAAGAAAGACAAGAAATGTTTCACTGGCGGAAATGATAAAAATTTGTTGTGATCTCGTTTTTTTGTTTACGTCAGGAATGAAGCTATATGAAAGGCGTCAGCATTTTCAACAGCGGTTTATGGATTATTCTTTCGTATCGATTCTCATTCATCATTTATATCCGCTGTTTTTAAGTCACATCCAACACTCCAATCTTTGAATTAAAATAGAAGTTTTTGCTACCAATGAACAAATCTTCAGTAACCAATTCATATTATTATCTCTATGTTCTGAAAGTCAACACAGAATCTAGGCTCTTTTGAATAGTCTAAGCTCAGAAAATAGCCAGAGCAAGTCACACCAGCAAGGTAAATGTGAACAACGTAGCAATACAAGGAAAGTTTTGAACGGAGGTGATGAAGCACCGTGCGTGAGAAGTTAATTGATCGCTACTATTGTAGTTCAGGAGCTGGGACCTGCAAATAATACGAAGAGGCTTCCTGTATCCGTTCATTTTTCACCTCTCCAAATAATCCAAAGTGAGCAAATACAGAAGTTTTTTAGTTTATCTTTACGTGAGAACCCAAGGCTTCCGATGGATATCATTCTCCACTACCATAATTATCGCTTATCGCTTCCTTCCAATAGATAAATTATGAAGCTTGTGGTAGAAGCTTAGAACATCAGTTGGTAAAACAAGCGCATAAGCTAGGTAAACCAGGCAAATTCGCTTCGAGCGCCATAAGTGGAAGATGCACCTCAGCTACCTATGAGATGACGATCTTCGTTGGCCGACATCGAGCGTGATTTTCGAAAAGACTTCAAGAGGACGTTGTGTCAAATGCTATAAAATGCTGACATAGGGCAAGCCAGGTGACCATAATGGCATGAAGCCATGTCATGTTAGTAGGTACGAGGTGTTTGTATTTGTAAAACTATGTCTGTTCATAGTGCTTCAGCTTGCTTTATCAGAAAATGTTATCATATACGTCCCGCCTCTGACGTAGCATTTGTATTGCATTTGTTGGATTTCAACATTATCTCTTGTGCCCTTTCACATAATGTGTACAGTGTAATGTATATAGAGTAAATAGAGTAATGTATACATGTAGTTCGTGATTCCCAATGTTTCTCACTGTTGAATGAATTTTCTGGACTACACTTCAAGGACGCACGATGTAGTAGATAATAAGGAAAGGTAAATAACAACTGAGATAAGAAAAATGTGCAGTAAGGGTTTGAAAGGCGTTGTTTTTTCAAGCGTGTGATCTTTTCGTTAAGAGAGAAGATTACTAGAGCACGAAGACACTTGTCCAAAATCACTGCTTAGAGAAGTCATTTACTATTATTCAGTCTATTCCTAAAGATATAGTTGCTTCAGAATCAGTATTTCACCATAGCCGGGTGCAAAAAAAGGTTGTGATTGATTTGTCTTTTGCCAATTTTCGCCACTGATATAATACTTTTATCCACGCTCATAAATCAACTGAATCCTTTATTCATTTTGGTCTAAAATATGTCTTATCTATTTGCCTATTTTCATGTGTACCCAGGTTGCGGATTGGACGTGGGGTGGTGTCTGCAGATTAAGGTAATGTAAAGAACATTGCTGTGTAGTATAAATGTTCTCAGTCTTAGGTAGAGAACATTACGGATTTTAAGAACAATCAGTACATATCGTTAGCCAAACGCTATTCTGACTCCTTGTAAAAAGCTTATAATGCCGCTTGTTTGTGACGGCTTGAGAAGTGTAATCGATAGTTTAAATTAATGCAATTTGAATGGTTCATCCTTTTTTCGAAAAGCCTCCATATTTCGCCAAGAGAGCGAAGACAAAATTTTGTTCCTCATTGATCGCTGACCCAAGCTTTTCCTTCGGAGTTTCATAACAAGTCGATAAATCAAATCTTGAGAACTTCAATATTATATTTGGTTTTCATAATGGATCTGGTATTAGGCTGTAACCGCCAGAAGAAATTGGGTTTCGCAAAAGATGGACCACTGCAACTATCCTCTCTTCACTTCGATCCATTGGTAGATACGTATTTTTTATCGCTTTCAAGGTTCAAATAATCAATCAATAGTTCAAAATTAAAAAAATTGAATGTGTATTTCACTTAAGAAAAGTTCTTGTTATTGCGCTGAGAGGGCATAAATAATATTTTGTTTCTCATTGTAAGATTTTTCGTTGATCAGAGCTTCTTTCTCATAGTTTCAAAAACGAAACGACAGATCAAATCTCAATCATTCCAATGTTGCTTTTTGCTTCTTTAACAGACTTCTTAGTCCTTCATAACAATCAGAAGAAAATTGGATTTCGCACTTTATGCTCTTTTTTCATTTTGCGAAGCCCAATATTCTTTTAGTTGTTACAGCGTGACATAAAGTCGATATCTGAAATTAAATAAATTGTTGGAATTCCTAAACTTTGGCATATCGATTAGTTAATGAAACTTTGAAGGAAAGCTATTGGTCAGCGAGAAATCTTTCAAGGAGAAATAAAATATTATTTATGCTCTTTCAACGCAATAACCAAAGTCTTTTTGAAAAAAAAGTTATACCATTCAAATTCTTTTAATTTAAGCTATCGATTGATTATTCAAAAATTAGAACGATCAAAAAATGCGTTTTTCTCAATGGATCAAAGTGAGTAGAGGATGGCTCAAGTGATCCATCCCTTGCGAAACTCAGTGTTCTTTTGACTGTTATAAACGTAATGCGAGATTCGTCATAAAAATAAAATCAATTTTGGAATTCTTAAGAATTTGGTCTATCAATTGTCTAGTGAAAATCCAGAGGAAAGCCTTGATCCAGCAAAAAATATTTCAATGAGGAACAAAATTTTGCTTTTGCTTCTCAGCGAAATAAGAAGGCTTTTGAAGATAATATAAACCATTATAATTGTTTTGTTGTGCTGTCGAAGGATTGTTTGAATATTTAAAAGAGACTATGAATAGGCTTTTTGTAAGGGGTCGAAGTGGTGGTTTGGATAGCGAATATGTACCGAAAAGTCATGAACAGAGGCAAGATCAAAGGCTATAACCAAAGACCGATGATGCTCGGTGCGACGCTCACGTGTTGATCATGCAAAAAGGCGGTGCTCGTACAGTAATCTACGACGGTCATGAGGGAGACGAAGAAGGGCCTATTTTGTAGAAGTACTGGGATCCACGTAGTAAAAACTGTGGTACTGATCAACTAACTCTTATAGGACCATGTGCACCACTTATTTTACACACGTATTATCGTGGTTTTTCTCATCGAGAGTGTACAGTGTGATTTGTTCTCCTGTTTGTATGGTCTTTTCACCGAACAAAGGCTTATTGCCCAACCTTCAGAAAATATTCGATAGCCGGAAAAACGGCAATTCTAGTTATAGACTTGGATTTAAAATTTAATCATGAATGCACCTTTTTTAAAATACTGTAAAAACAGTGACAAAATTTCGCTTCCCTTTTGGAACCCTTTGCGTACCTTGCTATCGTTTATACCTGGCTTCACAACAGACTTTCAATAACCGTTCGATAGCTCAAAAAGTGTAGATTCTAAAAACTGATTGGTTTTTCTCAAGCTGATTTTTTAGTGCGCTGTAACAAGGCAATTAAGATCGCGTTTTGCGCTCTAAGTGGGCAGCCCATCGCTTGAACTTCACGTGGGTGCATTGGTAAATGTACGGTTGAAATTCGTACGCTGGAGACAATTTATGATAATCAAAAACTGGTATTTTACTAAAAGTCTTTTGCAGTAGTCTTTTTTTTGTGAAAAGGACGCCCACGTGTCTTAAAAAATCCCACTTTTTAAGACGAAGGAACACCCAATGGGGATACAACATATTTCCATTTATTGCTTCTTATTTTCTAATAGTATGCAGAGATTTAATTCAAAAACACATTTTCCTCAATGTATGACTTTTTCGAGAACCCTATATGGTGTGAGTTTACTACGTAGTTATTAATAAGCCTTCATAGATCACTCAATCATCAAGTTGCAGGTCATTTTTTTCGGAGAACTTGGATATTTCTGACCCAAATTTTTAGACCTTCTAATGATGCTGTTGATTCTCCCTTATAGATGTTCATCCAGCAACAATAATCTATAATATGTGCGTCGATCATTAGCAGTTCACGCTAAATATTCAAAACCGGTCAACATTCACTAGCGTTGCATAGAATTTTGCTTGTTACAAGCAAACAGTTCATGCGTTCTATGACAACAAACGTCAAACCCTAAAATAATCAGTTCTCTCTTCATTATTCTCTACTCTATCATACAACATGATTTTTCGGTCCAACTTGTAGAACTTGTCGAGCGCTATAACGCCCAAGAACACATCTCCAATGAGAAGTATTGAAACGAAGTAACAAGGATACTACTTAGATCGACTTCACGTCCTGCTTACTCTTTTCGCTTTGTTTCACGCATAAGCAGTCCTTACAATTAATACCAATTCTCTATAAGTTATTCACGCATTCATTAAGCACATCTGCGTCACCAGGTGGAAGAACAGGCGGATATATCTGAGTTGTGAAATTAGATATCGCAAAGCAATGTTGCAACGAAATGCACTCTCATTTACATGTCTTCCTGACGCATTATCTCAAAATGGCTGCAATTTGGTCGGTGACATCTACAAGCAACTTGTGCTCACTGCAACTATGCGCGACCTTGAATTTCCTAATCGTTGGGTCGATTTTGGGACAGTGCACTGTGCAAATCATCACGACATCTCTCTTGTCATTCCATCTGAGCACCATTACAAATTTCTTAATCTGTACGGCCACTGCGTGCTCCTTTTTCGTTGATGTTGCATGAATTCACTAGGTAACCCTCGCCTGTTTCTATCTGCGCCCCTCGACCAAGTGCTTTTTTCTGCAGCAGACCCTCGGTAAGTCCAACACTAATATACTCATTGGTTGTAGCCGTGTCATTCCTCATCTAATAAACCATCCATTGTATCCATCACATACTGTCTGAGATTTGTCGGTGCGCATGGAAGTTGTGCCTGTACTTGCGTATGGGAACGTTCTGTGCGTGTATCCTCCTAAACTGTACAGTTTGGACAGTCTGATCTCGTGTTTGTGCCTTTTGCTGCGACGTCAATTACGTCAAAACTTAAAAATTTTTGAGATGGGGAAAAATTTATTGAACAAAATGACAAAAAGCGGACCCTTTAGAGCTGCAAATGGATTCTTTGCGCGCAGCGCCATAGGAGCGAGCCACAATTTTTCGTTATTTATTGGGAAGTATTTATTCTGTCGCGAGAAAATGCTTATATATATATATATATATATATATATTATATATATAAATGTCTTATGTACAAAGAAAACTCTGAACGCGAAACGTAATTTTTTTTTTTGTTTTCACTACATCCTTTAGAAACTTTTCGCAACAAGAAATTACTTTTAGAATTGAATTAGTTAATGCTATCAAACGGCTGCTGAATTTTTATTTCAAATTATTCGCAGGCCATAAAAGCGAACAAAGAAACCGAACTTGAATCACAACCTTGTTTTCGTTTTTCAATTGCACTGAATTTTTTCAAAACCATCTAAGAATCGCAATTGCTAGAGTTCAAGCTATCAAATGACTACTAAAAGTTTAGAGAAAAAGCTTTCTTCACCGAAGAGAGCCTTGTCCTGAATGAATTTTTTACGTTTCATTATCATTGACTTGCCATCGCCTGAACTGTGCAGCATCTCTTTTGACTAGATATTCGCTGTGTTTTCCGGTTTTCAATCATTATAACGTTCAAGTATTGTACACAATGAATTTTATGAAAACTGATGCATTTATACCATTATATTCTTTGTACAAGCTAATACAATTAATTGAATTCCAGCATCGATATGATTCCATAATAAAAGAGAGCTTTTTGATCAAACATCAATATATCTGCGCCAAAAGCATGTGTGTATAGAAGAAATCATGTTATCGCATTGTTACATGAAACTCAAGATTATCTTTCAAAAACTCTAATCAAACAACAGAAATCGCGCTTTGACCACTATTTGCACTGCGCATGGCGAATACAATTGGCGGTCTTGAAAGGGTTAATACTAGCCCGAAACAGTTGTTGATAGTTGACTGAGGCTACATGTTGCTGATTACATTGATAGAGTTAGATCATGGCACAAGTAGAGACAAGGAAAGGAGCGCGGTGAACAACAGCACTTATTTAAATGGTTCAGTTGAAATGTTATGGTACTTAATTGTTGCTACTGCTTCTACTCCGGTATCAATATATGCCATAAACTGAGAGATCAATTAAATCTGAATGATGAGGACGGAAACCAGCAGTGGAAGAAGATGAAAGGTTCTCATTTATTTATCACTTTATTGTTATGATCCTTCGAAGAATTTTCATCAACGGATAAGTGCTACTCTTAATTCAATGCCACAAACTATTGATGATATGATTACGGAGATGTTTGTATTTTAGATCCAATGTCATGAGGCTGACATGAAGATATTATTTAGCTTTTCGACGTATTCATTTCTTCAAAGTCAAAGATTTGAGTCGATTGTCAAAGTTGCTCCTCCCTGCTGTGAACATCGTTTTCGTTGTCAGTCGAGTTGAATCTTCTCGTAAAGCGTAGCACCAATCAAGAACGTCAATCGCCAATGCCCTGAAATGTAGAACGCTTGTTGGTAATACTGAATTTCATCGATAATGTTTTATATTCCATAGGACAATTAATCCTGCAGTAGTCGTTATATTTACTAGCTACGTGATGCGCATTAATACTTTGAGATTTGACTTTGCTTTGACCGTAGCATTAAAATCAATTGATTTCCTCTGTTGACTAAGCCGGTAGTTCAATATTATCTCTTAAACTTCCTCATTCCACACTTTTTCATCTGGGTGAGGTTTGAGTGGAATCTTCTAGCGCGACAATGACTAAGGACTCAAGTTGTCAGGAATACATAGCTACTATATACTATATAAAATATTACAGTTTGCGGAAGAAATTTCGATGACCTATTTTGTATATCGCATATTATGAGAGTGTATAGGGACATGGCTAATGAAGATCAAGCGAGAACACATTAGAGCAAACAGCGTAGCAGGAAATTTAAGATTTACTGGTTGGAGTATATGACTCTCAATCGTGAGGAGCGCGCGCTATTAGAATTAGGCCCAAGCCTTTCCCCATCACATCCCATTACTATTTCAAAATAAGCTCGATGAAAAGGCCAGGCTCAGCAAAATGGAGGAACACGAATTACCATCGCCATCATTTCCTCAAGCGTTTTATAGACAAGAAGGCCCAATGAAGGAGTTGAGAAAAAACTTTGAATATTTGCAAACAAAACTTTGGAAGCCCTCAATCACTATCCTGTTCTATGGTTCCGCTGAAATCTCTTTGAATTATAAAAGTGTGGAATGCACGAGATTCGAGAACTAATAGGGGAGAGACATTGAGTCATTTGGTAGTGATAAGGGTGGAGAATTCGTAGTATTTTATTGCCAGCTAGATATTGAATGACAGAAAGCATCTTGAAGATGATTCACTTGATCGGCCATCTTCTAAAAAGGAATTTGAAAGTCAGTACCACAAATCAAGCAAAAAATAATGACTGGGTTTGACAAGAGCGGTACATTTAGAACATATTTTCTCAGTTGAGAATTCAATTCCCTACTTTAGATATACCGTTTGAATATTGTCTACACTAAGAGAAGATAGACAGATCTTTTGGATCGCTAAATGTATAGTCTTATCACATAAAATTCACTTGTGAGATACCAAAGAGGAACTAGTTTTCTTCTGAACGTGCAAGCACCGATAACGACTACATTACGAAGTGGTACCGAAAGCCAAGTAACGAAAATCTCTTGCTTTTCTTCCTTTCCTCTCACGCTCTACAAAAGGATGTGTGTGAAAAATAATTTTTAACAGCCGTCTACGTGTGTAGTAGAAGAAAGCAAAGAGTAGAATCGCTGAGATTGGCCCGGGAAATAACCATATAAGTATATTCAAAATCAATTTTGCGTTTGATGCCATTGAAATCTAAGTTTGCGGATTTTCTTAAATGAAGTAATCTGTGTTTTGGCCGACTTCTTTATGGACAACCTGATTTTCCCGGGCTCGAAGGCGAAACGGAGAACTCTTAGCTGTTTGAATCACAATTACGAAAACCTGAAAAGAAAAACGACGAGTCATCAAAGAATGTCAAGATTAGTAGATTGTCAGGTTATGAAAGTTAGTGTTTGCATCTTATATTATGATCATTAATACAACCCAAGGGAAAAAGATTCAAACTCTCGGCCTCAATTAATAGCTAACGATGCTCCATACATTCGACTGCATCGAGAATCTTATGAGGTGATTACATGCGTTACTGGCCTTTACAATGACTACCGATCGACTAACGTTGTGCAAGTCAATGCTGCTATCCTCCCTAACATGTGTGGTACTAATTTACAATTATGAAGAAATGGAAGGCTTGATGAACCTGAGGCGCTCGATCGTAACAACGACCGTGTGTTATAGTTACCCTTTTCAGGCTCACGTGTTGTGACACCAACGGGTGTCCGTCGGTCCAACAGCTATTTGGCAGTTTAATGGTTTGTGGTTGATCGTAACATTAAGTTGGTCTAGGGCTGAATCATGTAGGTGTGCGCTATGATGTTTGCGTTTGATAGCATCATGAACCTGAACAATAACTTTTCTAGTGTTTGGCAGAGTTTATTTGTAGGCGCCAAATTATATTGTATGAAGTGATGGAAGTAATATGAGCTTGACGAATTGTGAAAAACTGTGATGCTACTACTCGCTTATCTGAGAATCACCAAAAAAAAAATTGATTTCTGAGAGATGCAAACTTACTGCTTGCTTCACAAGACGCTCTACAAATCCTTTAGGTTCCGCCTCGCTAGATACAGTACCAGGAAACGAACCTGGATATTAGGTGCGGAAGAGTAAACCATCGTAACAAGCCAAGTTGTAAGGCCAGTGACGGTGATGAGCCTGGTACTCACTGTAATGAAATTTCGTACATTCCGCAAAAATTCAGGAAGCTAAGCTTTTCATTGAATGACTTTTCAATAATTTCTTTTGCTTACAATTTCAAAATCCTTCCATCAGAATGCTTAGCGGCACTCCAGGGTTTTGATGAGGAATCAAGTACTTTTAATCTGTTCAATCACTTTAACCCTTTCACGACCACCAATTGTATTCGCCAGCGCAGTGCAAATAGTGGCCGAAGCGCGATTTCTGTTGTTTGATTAGAGTTTTTCACTGTTTTACGTATAATTGTAAGGCTTTTTATGATTTACGACAGCCTACGACTTTCTCTACACATTCATATGCTCTTGGTGCATATATATCGCTTATATTAGAATAAAAATCTCTTTTTTTACTTCGCAATTATAGTGGTGTTGGCATTCCGTCAGTTCTAATAACTTGCACAATGAATACAAACGATTTGAATCTATCACATTTGATATATTTTATTATATACCATGCTTGTAATGTATAATTTTGACTGAAAATTGGAAAATAATAAATTGTTTGTCATGAATGATGCCGCACACTGCATACGACGCCATGTAACCGATAAGAAAGTATAAAAGACCGTTTCTAGATCAAGCCTTATTCTCTTAGAAAAGCTTTTCTCCTAGAGTCTCAGCAATCGCTCGACAGCTCAAATCCTGACAAAAAATACTTTACTTAGCTTTTACAAATGGTTCAGTAGCGCGAAAAAGACCACGTTCCATGCCCGACATTCTTTGTTCGTTCGGCTTGAGTTTGTACACCTTTTCCTTCAACATCTAAATGGCTCTCCATTCAGAGTTCGAAAACTATTTGATAACTAAATTATGACAATTCTAGTACATAATCTTCATTTCAAAAGTTTTCTATAGGCCGCCGTAAGAGCAAAAGAAATATTACGTTTTACCTTCAGGGTTTTCTGCGCACATAAGACATTTAAATGTATCAAGAGCGCACGTGCATGTAGAGGCAATCCCCATGTATCCAAACATGAAAATAAAGCTGAACATTTTCTTTCCTCGCTATAGATGCTAAATTTCTAGATGAGTAACTAAAATTGCGCTCCTTCTGATAGCGCTGCGTGCAGCGAATTCAGTCAGCGTTCCGAGGTTTACGATTTTCTTATTTATTTGAAAGTTTACCTCTGTTTCGGAAAAATTTACACTTTGAACATAATTTTAGAGAAGACTTTATTTGGTCGCTCTAATGGACTTGGGTTCTGCTCTCTTTCTACATAGTAAAATATACACGCTTTGAATTTCAGAACAATGGTAAAGTACTTTGAGTGCAAAAAAGGACTTTTTTTTACTCTTGCAGCACCCTGTAAAGTTATCTGGATTGGAACTAGTATTCAAGATTTTCATAATTTTTTTCTAAAAATCTAAACAAGTCCAATGATCACGAAATATTCATGAAAATTATGCACCAAGCCAGCCTTCCATAAACGTCGGAGGTGAAACGTATTTTTCTTTTCACTATTGCTACATTGAATCAAAAGATCTAAATAGGAGACAAACATTGTACTAGAAGTAAGGTTTTTCAAGTATCTAAAGATTATTGAAGCTCTGGTGAAACATTTTGCTGGCGAAATCAAGCAAACACGAGTGCAAAACATACTACGCACTCCGCAGGCGAAGCGTAATATGCTCTTCGTTGCTACTACGCACCGAAAAAGCCCCTTCGAAAAAAGAATTTAGTGTCTTTTTGCAAATTTTTCAGCTAACGAATGGCTGCTTAAAATCCTAGTAGGAACATGTCGACGAAACCACGAGAAGACAGTGTCTCACAGTAGGTACATTTGTTCGCGAAAAGGAAAAGTGCGACATGATTTCTCTCCGACGCTACTACGACGCAATAAAAGCTTTGGTCAAAAGTGAAGTTTACATTCAGAATTGATGCTTCTCAAGCTATCGGATAACTAGTAAAACTTTAACGCAAGGTTTTTGTTTGATGAGAAAGGTAACCAGCACGTGTGCAGGATACACTACACACTCAGAGAAAACGTAATTTTCTCTTCGTTCTGTAGCGCACCAGAGAAGCATTTTCAGAATTTAAGCACAGTATTGAAATCTCGACTCTTCGTCTACCGAGCCTAGTAGAGCTTAAGTGAGAAAGCTTTATCTGGTGAAGCCAAGCAAGCACTAATGCGAAATACACTACGCACTCCGAGGAAAAAAGCGTAATTTTCTCCTTGCTGCCACAGCTCACTAGAGAAGTGTTGTAAAAAACCAAGTATGCCATTAGAATCGAAATTTTCTCGGCATCGGGTGGCTCTTTGAAGTTCAAAGAAAAATCTGTACTTAACGAGAAAACCACGAAGACGAGCGTGTACTATGAACGATACACGTGGTCCCGAAAGAGTTAAGAAGATAAGGCATTGCTAAGAGAAAGGCAAACCAACGACCTTTATGGTAAAGTGGGCAACACGTGGACCCGAAAAGGGTAACCATTAATTTGAAGCCCACCAAGGTTTTGAGGTTTACTTGGACCTCATCATTCCTTCAGGTGTAATTAACATCGCACCGTTTCTCAAATATAGGCAATATATAAAAGTTACATCTGACTGCCGCTGGTACGATTTGAAGGAATATAAAACGTCGTTCAAATTCTACGACTAAAAAGAGAGACTGCCAACGCCTGCTCCTGCTCCAAGGCTAATGTGGTAGTTTTCTGACGAATTTGCACTTTTGTCGTCATCAGACGGGATTTGGCTATTTAGAAAAGGTCAAATATGATAAAACAAACCTCAGCAAGGTTTTTTTTAGAAATAACGTAGTTGCTCTACTTCAGTCCACATTTTTATGGAAAAAACAAAGTATTTACGAACAAGCTATGATTGTAGCCTTTATCGAGCACTTTTATATTATTTTATTTATACTTACCCACAACTTAGTCGGATTCATCTTTTAAATCTTTCAGTTTTCACGTGTTTAATTGCATAAAGTATACATAATTCACCATACTGGCTGAAAATTGTAGAACAAAAGTATACCTTCAAAATTGGCGAGATTCCAGCTGTCGTTCAAATTTGGATCTCTTAAAAGGATTAGAAAAAAGCATTTTTCGCATCACGTCAAATCGGGACGTGGACATCAAAAGTGGTCCAAACTTCCGGAAACTCAAATTCCTTTGGATGCCACAGCACTACAAGGAGTTCTTTCTCAGAAACAAGTACACTGTTGAAATTTCTAAAATTCTCCCTGTCTAGTGATTATATCCGGAAAAAATTTTTATCCGGTGAGAAATGCTTGAATGTGAAACAAAATCTTATTTCGACTGTTATTGCGCAAAGACCAGACCTTTAAAGCAATATAAAACGTCGTTCAAATTCACTCATCGAGAACTGCCCAAAAACTCTTCAAAATTACAGAAAAAAGTTTTTTTCCTAAAGGCTCAAACAGGTTGGAGATGACGGAAAGGAACAGCTATAGCTCCATACCTTCTTCCGATATCATAGCTATGAGTAGAGAATTCGAACGGAATTACGCATTAGTTTCAAAAAGAGGAATCTGGGATGCAGTAATAGTCAAAAAAAATGTTGAGAATTATCGGTGAAGTGGGTTCTCAAGCAATAAGCAGCACCATTTTCAACGAACTCTTCATCGTTCTCCAATTTTCAGCCAGTATGGTGAATTTTAAAGCGCATGTGGCGCAGTAGTTAGAGGTGCTCTGCGTCGCACACGAGGTCAATGGTTCGATCTCGCGCTCATGGCTCACCAAGCCATTCATCCCTCCGGGGTCGGTAAATTGGTACCAGACAGGTCTCAGACTTGTCTGGGAGGATAAGCAGCACTGACTCGGTTCAGCGGGAGGCCACCGCGAATCATTGTAAAGGCCAGATATGCATTCAATCACCTCAAACGAAGATAGAAATTGAAGTCGAATGCATGACGCATCCCTAAGGGATTGATCAACGCCGAGAGCTTTATTTTTTTTATCCTTTGTGGTGAATTTTATGTACTTTATGCAATAAAACATATGAAAACTGAAAGATTTAAATGATAAGTCCGGCTAAATTGTGGGTAATTATAAATGGAATAACATAGAAGTGCTCGATAAATGCTCCACTTATAGCTTGTCAGTAAATACTTTGTTTTTCCCTATGAAAATGTCGATTGAAGTGGAGCAAATACGTAATTTTCAAAAAATATCCTTGTTTAGGCTTGTTTTATCATAGTTGACCTATTCTAAAGAACCAAATCCCATCTAATGACGAAAAAAGTATAAATTTTGTCAGAAAACCGCAACATTGGCCTTGAAGCAGGAGCAGGCGCTGGCAGTCACTCTTTGTAGCCGTCCGAGCCGCCCGCCATCCGAAAATGACTTCTTCCGCAAAAGGATATAATGCAACCTATTAAGTTAATATATGATAGGAAAGCTAATATTAGATCTCTCAAGATGTGAAGGACAAAATACATGGCTTTCAGCGTTGATCATGCTGGGAAGGCCGTCATTTATCCGACTAAATCACTGGAGCTGAATGTATGCACAGCTGGCCCTTACTATGATTTGCGGTGACCTGCCGATCTACCAGGTCAGCGCTTCTAACCCCCTGGCAGGTCAGTTACCAAATGCTAGACTCGGAGGTCCGGTAGGCTTGGTGAGGCTTAAGCGCTGGCGTAAAAATGAAGACTTGTGCGTCGCAGAGCACGTCCTCTCAAACTCTTTGTGAGCTCTGTCGGTTTGATGAAACTAAAGTGATCATTCAGTCAGTTGCTTACCATACTTTTCCATCCAATCTCCCACAATCGGCTATTTATGAGGTGCTATCGATCAAAACGAAAATGACAAAGGTTGTGAAAATTCCGTTCAGAATGTGCATTGTTTTATTTATGTTTGCCTACACGTTAGTGATGAAACTACCAATAAATCCGCTTCGAAGTTCAGGCCACGGGATAAATACTACTAAAATAAAACGATTTTTTCTCTTTGGTGCTTCAGCGCACTAAGAGGGATTCTGAGACACCAAACGTAGCATTGACAATATTTGTTTCTTAAACTGACCGATAATCCACCTCATCGACTGTTTTTAATCTTTCTATAGACATTAAATATAGTCTATAAGAGGATACATCTGGATATTATATCTTCCAACCGCATTCCATCGAATGGAAAAGTCGTGATAACACAATGTCATTGTAGGTTGTGCTGTCACCATACACGTCTCCCCATCTCTGCTATAAAGTAGGGCTCACTGTGGGCGTGGGCCACTGATAAAGAGGGCGACACCTCCGAAACACGTGTATGGTTCCGACGTAACAACCTTGGTAAGGCATTGAACATTCTTACAGACTATATTGACCAATAATCACTAGGATCTGCTGAGCAAGTTCCATTCAACAAAAAGGGACATTAAAGAGATATGGCATGGTCAAGATACGCTCTCTAACGTGAGAAAAAGCCGCTGAATTGAACAGAATTCGATTTCATTTCAAGATTTCAATTTCTCTATCATCTAGTCTTCTGCTAACCCTTTGAGGACCACATGCTCGGAACGTAGCACATGACGAGACGCCGCGTTCCACCCAGCTACTGTGATCACGGCATCGCGTGTTGTTGGAGGTAGGCAAGGGCCTCTGCAGATACGATCATCGTGCAAAAGCTGACCGCTTGCGGCTGTCGCTCGAGCGACCAGCGCGACGCCGCTTAGCGGCCCCCAAGGGGTTAACAACAGGATGCCTGTGATCACTTCGACCACTCTCCTTGTTCAACTAAATTGCTCTGATTTCTTTCGTGATCTCTTTTTTTTCGACATTTTCATGGTCCCGTTCGATTCGATGAAAGATACCGATGACTTCGTCAATTGCTTGCCGTACGTTTCCAATCAATCAAGCACTATCACTTATGCATGGTGATGATCGACGATAAACCGGAAGATTACAAAATGATGAAAATCCTATTCTCGTCCAGGAGCATACACTGTTTTTTCTTCATTTTTTATTCCTCTTTTCCTTGCTTTTTTTTCGACCGGACGATTGGCAGTGTTATTATCTCGTCTACCGTAATCATATCGGGGAGCCCTCCACATGCCACATAGATCGTCGCTAATCTCCTGATTTCGATAGTTGCGGCCAAGGTGCGAACAATAGTTCATGGGACGAAATATTTTATTTATTTTATTTTTTTAGTAGTTCTCACAAGTGTACATTCTAACCACTTTATCTCACCAAAAACTCATTTACATAATCGTTTTTCACTTCCACAAGAATGTGATTACATCCACATCGAGGTCGTCACAGTAATGCTTTCTGGTCTGAAGAGGCTCTCGTGACGCTCTCGTTCGATTTCATTCCAGCTGTGTAATAATTCGTTCTACACGTCGCCATCACGCGTATGGCGCAATGGTCAGAGATGCTTGCGACCCGCACGGTTAATCGACTGTTCGATCCCGTGCTCGGAGCTCACCAAGCCCTCATTCCCTCTGGGCCGGTGAATTGGTACCAGAGTTGTCTGGGAGGATAGCCACACTGACTTGGGACATGCTTAGGCCACGGCGAGTTATTGGAAAAGACCCAACATGCATCCAGTTACTCTTGAACGATGCCTGATGTAGACGAATGCATGGCGCATCCCTCAGGGAATGGTCAACGCTGAAATCCCTATACTTTTATAGTCGGCACGTCGACGGGAAGAGGAAGGGCGGAAGAATTTTAGTGGAGTTTCCTAATTTTCCACGATTTTTGCAGTAGGTGGCAGTTTCACTTACGTTTTTCACATCTTCTAACAGGAATAAGAACGATAAAGATCTTGGCGTTAATTAATTCCTAAGGTGTGCGCCGTATAATCGCCTTCAATCTTCAAATTGGTCTGAGGTTAATGAACGCATATCTGGCCTTCATAATGACTCCCCGTGGCCTGTCGCTCTAGCGAGTCAGCGCTGCTTATCCTCCCAGACAAATGTGAGACCTGTCCGGTACCAATCTACGAACATCGGACGGATGGATGGCTTGGTGAGCTATGAGCGCGAGATCGAACCATCGATTTAGTGTGCGAGAGAACCCTTCTAACCATTGCGCCACATGCGATCCCGGACAGGAATATCAAGTGGAATGTAGAAATTATCGGATTACACAAACACAGTGATAGGGTGACGACAAGAGAGTACACTCTAAGAAAAAAGAGGCCTTTGGTCGCTATTGTTCCGATCGATGACCGATTAATGTGCGAATTCAGTGTCAGAGTGGGCGAAGGACGTACCCTGTAGATATCTGTGATTATAGGCCGACCGTCTTTTCTGACGTGCCGGTGCGAGTTATCTCAACCGTGGGAGCAATCACATTAATTTTAGATTGATAAGCAATCGATATGACCAAAGGCTGGTCTGCTTGTTACCATCAAACCCGCCTATATCGGGTAGTGATGTGCGCCTGTGGGCACAGTGATTAGCGGTGGTCTGTGTCACACAGAAGGTCAATGGTTCGACCTCGCACACATGGCTCACCAAGCCATCTATCCTTGAGGGCTCGGTGAATTGGTACCCGACTTGTCTAGGAAGATAAGCAGCACTGACTCGGTACTGCGGGAGGATACCGCGAGGGCCAGATATGCTTTCAATGACGTCAAACGAATTCCAAAAAAAAAAATGAAGAGCATGGCGCATCCCTCGGGGATTTATCGACGCCAAGAGCTCTGTCCTTTTATCCTTTTTTTTATCGGGCAGTAAAATGTCGAATTGTCTTCCCAAATGTATTCCCACGTGATCTTGGGGTTACCAAGCAAGGCACAGGATGGAAGCATAGGAATGCAATCTGGCCTCATCAATAACTTGCGGTGACCCGCCAATGTATCGAGTCAGTGCTGCTATCTCCTTCCAGAAAACTCTAGTGCCAATTGGCTGAGTGCGGAGAGTTTACTGCATGGTGAGCTTTGGTTGCGCTGGATCGAACCATTAAGCATCGATTGATCGGCCACAGCCACGTGTCTTGCAGAGCAACTCCTCAACCACCACCATAAGCCCCTTTTTTAAGGAAAGTAGGTGTTTCCTGCTAATGCTCTACCATTGCCCCTATATCTGGCGTTGAAAAAGCACTCTGAAAAGCTTCTAAGTGCCTGATAGTTATTTTTCGAGCCAATCATGTAACACAGCCAAGAGCAGTCGGATGTACAGCGTTGTCCATTAAGTGATATTTTCACTCCATGGCACATGTCAGAACTACGTCTGCACCTTCGCTACGTAAGTAGGGGAGAGGGAGAAAGGGGGTTGGGTTCCCCCGAGAGGATTGGCTAAGACGAAGGGCACTGTCCAAATGACGAGGCTGCCAAGGCCGAAACACGTGTATTGAGCTGTATAAGTTTGTCCATAACAGACCACATGCATGGCTTAATAAGTAGTTGTCATGCATATTGAAATGTGAGCGTTGTTTTGGGTAAACATTCGAAACGAAAGGTTCCAGGTGCGTTGGATCGGCGGTTCTGGATCGTGTGATTGACCACGTGTTCGTCACACGACATCACTGGCCACTGCGCCACCATACGACTTGTTCAGAGAGTCACTCTGCTTCCAGTATTTCTTTCTGGATATCCAAGCGGTTCCGAGGCCAGTAAAAGTAGAATGTATTGATATAATAATAATACGTAATGTAATGTAATATAATAGTAATATAATAGTAATCTATTGATTATAGTAGTAATACGAGCGCATGTGGCGCAGTGGTCGGAGGTGCCCTGCATCGCACTCGAGATTTTTGGTTCGATCTCGCGCTCATGGCTCACCAAGCCATCCATCCCTCCGGGGTCGCTAAAATGGTACCAGACAGGTCTGAGACTTGTCTGGGAGGATAAGCAGCACTGACTCGGTTCAGCGGGAGGCCACCGCGAGTCATTGTAAAGGCCAGATGTGCATTCAATCACCTCAATTGAAGTTAAAAATTGAAGTCGAATGCACGGCGCATCCCTCAGGGATTGACCAACGCCGAGAGCTTTATCCTTTATCCTTAATAGTATCATTTCTTGATCTCCTCATGGCTCCGTTGGACTCGATGAAGCGGGACGGATCTCTTCATCAGTTACTCACCCTACTTTTCCCAAATCATCGTCTATGCGTGGCGATGTTCGACAGTGAAGTCGAAGAGCACAGAATGGCGGAAATTCCATTCTCTTTCGAAAAGATACTCTGTTTCTCCCCCTTTTTCCTCGTTTCTTTTCTTTTCTCTTCCTTTCCTTTCCTTCCTTCGATTTTCTTTTAATTTCCCTTTTCATTTCATTTCTTTCCATTTCCTTTTCTTTTCTTTCTCTCTCACTCACTCTCTCTCTTTCTTTCTTTCTTTCTCTTCTTTCTTTCTTTCTTTCTTTCTTTCTTTCTGTTTTTTTTTGGGTCGAACGAATGGCAGTGTTATCGCCTCGATCCACGCTCTCATTGGACTGGGTTACTCCCTGCGTTCCACGCTGTTCGTCTATGTATTGTCTCGATTACTTTGATCGATCCCTAAGTGTCAACTAACGTCTATAGGACAACATATTTTACATGGACTCGCAAATCCAGTCATATTTTCTTAGCTGATTGAGCCAATGGATTTTTTTTCTATGTATCCAAGAGAATTGAATGGTGAGCAAAAATCCGGCCTCAGGCGGGAGTTCAACCCGCGTTTCTCCCGTAGCCCACGTCCCTGGTATGGGTGAAACGCGGGTTCATCTTTCGCCCGACGTCGAATTTTGCTTACCATTCAGTTCTCTTCGGTACAATCGAAACTTCATGACACTGTGAAAATAAGACTTTTTTCTAAGGTTTTCTTGTTTTTCATTAGTGTTCTTCTGGCCAACAAGACCAATTCGAACTTGTAGGGCACCATTAATTTTTACTTGGAAATCGTTTTTGGTCAGTCAAATCAGAATTACATTCTTTTTTATTTGATCGCTTTTAACAGTGGTATGATGGAGGAAGATGTGCAAAACTTCTGAGTCAGGCTGGACTCGAACCCGCAACTCACGTTATCTCGAAGCGCCTGCTCTAAACCATTGCACTATTGACGCTCATTTTTGCCCACCACTCTTTCTACGCTACAACGCGTATCTATCAGTAGCGTAGAAAGAGTGGTGACAAAACGGGCGTCAAGTGCATCGTTTTAGAGCACGCACTCCTGGATGGAGTGAGTTTGCGGGTTCGAATCCCGTCCGACGTAAAAGTTTTGCACATCGCTCTATATCACTGATTATATCAGAATTTTCGACAGCTGGTACAATGTAATGGTCATTGTTCACAACTGGACTAGTTTTGACAGGTAGGCCTCTTTTTAGGCCATCCACGGGCCACTTAGGTTCATAGAGAGACCCATGTCCCTAGCAGATTCAGTCTTCCGAACCCCCAAATCCGCCTCTATTTTGCCTCACCGACCACTTGTTTGTTTATTGTTGTTTATTTGTTGGTTTTTTTGGTGCCATCAGCCCTATATCGCTTGTGAGTCCATTTTCCGTCCACATCCCATCGAACTAATATCATTCGTTTGTGGAGCGAACAGTTTTTTTCTAGAAAAAATTTACTAATCAGTACTTTTACAGTGGCATCAACATCATAAGGAAATGCTTTCTGGTCTGAAGAGACTCTCGGTATGTACTTTTTTTTTATTTCAATTTGGTTATTTGATAATTTGCTTTAATCTTTGGAGCTAGCGAGTGTCATTTTTGACCCTAAAATTCGCAGAAGTCTTTTTTCGTGCACAGGTATCCCATTTTTGTGGGAAGAAGGTGTAGGCCAGACGGAAGTTGGATGTGGAACTCATCCTGTTTCACCAGAGTTCACAATTGATCACATCTAAGGAGGATCTTCGGTTTTTATTAACGATTTTTCCCCAATATCCTCGATCTTGATAATGTTCTTAACGCATGAATTCCATGTCTTCATGACATATTTCTGGGGCTTGGAGAGGCTTTGTTAATTTATTTTCTGTGTAGAGAGATAACGAAAGCCGACGACCTTCTGCGTCCCATACTTCTAGAGACTTCTTTCTAGCCAGGTGCTCTTGTATATTGTTTGAGCCAAACGTGTTCTAATGTAGACTGATTTCGTCCTGTACTGGCAAGTGGAGTTCCTGAGCCAGATTCTCATCGATGAAAGAGAGCTCGGCTCCTCTGTCCAGTAGGACGTGAATTTTTTCCAAGCGTTTCGTTCTGTAACTTTTACAGTCGATTTTTTCGACCTTTTCGCTGAGCAGAGACTTTCTATAAGAATGGAAATAACTATGCGAAAATTTGATCTTCGACGATCTTAGCACAATGCTTGGTTGCTAAAATGAATCATACCTCTCCATTCGACCGCTTTTTTGTAGACCTCACTCAAAAACAATGATAGTATGGTTATGATATAGCAAGTTTTCAGCCATTAAGGTCCAAGTGCCATACAGGTGCCTGTTTCTTTCTAGCGGGACTTCTCAGTAGCTCAGTTCCTCGATTCAGCCGTCCCCTTGAGGCTTTACTCCTCTATGAAGGATTCGGCGCCGGTTATAAATCACTGCAAGTCAGATGATAGAATCCCTGGTATTGCAGAGACCAGCAGTCGAGCTTGTGGTTACTAAATTGAATCATACCAGGGAATTCCATTAAAAGGGCTGTGCTATTGAAGAGTTCTGAAGGACGAAACAAGCGCCTGTCTGGCACTTATCAGACCCCACAAACGGCTCAATACATGTCATGTCATTATCAGGCAATGCTTAGTTTTTGAGAAGGTCTATAAATGCGCTGTAGGAGCGAGAAGAAGATTACGTTTCACACTTGGGGTTTTCTTCGCACGTAAGAGTTATAAAGCATAGATTCTATATGAGCTTGTAGAGCAGATTATTTAGTACCAGAATAATGCAAAAGACCTAGAGATTCCCCAAAAATGAAGGAAAAATTGCTCTTTAAATAATCAAAGTCGCGCGCCGCTTGCGAATGTCGATCAGCTGCCGTCCGCAAAGGATCACGATGGCAAGTTGAAGAGAAGAAAGCTGAGGGATAGTATGTGAAGTTTTTTTCGTGCTGAACTTTTTGTCTCTATGTTTCGGCCGATCGTTGCCCTATCCAGGGCGAGTCCTTCCACGAGAAGCCGGTTTTTTAGACTCAGCCGAACAATATCAGCAAGAGGAATGTGTCAATCGTCGGATTACACAGATGATAGGGTGACAAAGACGACGTCATAAGGAAAACAAAACGTCTTTCGTTACAGTTTGTTTTAGTAGATAGCTATCGATTTACGAGTTTAGTCGAATAGATCATTGTCGTTTTGACTTGCCAAATGCTCTATTTCCTCCCAAATGGTTTATCGCCTCATTGTAGCTAAGAGGTGTTCTTGCGTGTCGGACTGCGAAGTACAGCGGGGATTCAACCCCCCTCCCCTCCCCGCCTTCCTAGCAAGCCTACCTAGACTGAGTAGGAGAGCGACGCCTCGGAAATTCCAACTAAGGGTAAACCGTACCGGCAACGACCGGCAACTGCTCTTTTGGTAACTACCTGAGGAAACCTGGGCTATATTTACCTCGGGTCCCCGGGAAAAAGCGGCTAAGGTATTAAATTTCCATGTGCTTGGTTAGGCACAGTTGATGAAGACAGACTGCCCAAGTATCCAACTAATGGTGCCTTTGAAACTCTGAGAGCAATCTATCACTTGTAGAAGATAAAAACACGATTGAGAAGTGTATGTCTCAGTTTTACATTTATGACCGATACCGGTATCACGACCTGTTAATTGTTCTTCATGTTTTTTGGGGTCGCCATGGCCGAGTGGCTGATGATGATAGTCGCGGCAGCGTGTAGCCGAGCCCCCGCCCCAGCAAGCCCTGTCCTTCAGTCATAGCGCCTTATGAAACACCACAGCCAGGCTACCCTCGAATTGCAAGGAGACTGCTCAACCAATATTCTATGACGTTCAAGAAGAAGACGAAAAAACGAATCGAATGCTAGGCGTACTGGAAGTGAACACAGATTTATCAAGGGTCTGAATCGTTTTTCAGATGTATTCTTCAGCTGTTGAGGCTAAATAAGGTAGTAGTGTTTGTTCAGCAGTGCTATATCTGCGTTGAAAAAAACGCTTTAAGAAACTTCTGTGTACTGCAAATACACATTTAAGAGTGTTGAGCGGTGTGCAAAACATTCGACATTAAGTGAGCGTTCAACCCGCGTTTCATCCATACCAAGAGTGCCTTTTACCACTGCACCACCGACACTTCTGCTCTGCTAATAAGTCTAGCATAATATCCCTATCCAAGAGCTGGTAGCGCTACCGAGTTTGATGGCGATATGTGCTTACCAGACCAAACCCTTTAAAGGTTGGTTGCTGATAGCTACGATAGTTTATATCAAAGAAAGAGTGGTAGCGGAGCGGGACATCGGTGGTATATTGGTATCAGGCACTCGGTATGGATGAAACGTGGGTTCAGCTCTCATCTAATACTACAGTATAAATAAGGCATAATAGAGAAATATTGAGATTTTACTTCTAGGTTCGTTGCGGTCAGCAATATTTATCTCTCTCAACAACGACATCGGCTTACGGTGAAAGCACGGTAAAGATGTGGATAGATGGTCGACCAGTTGAATCGAAAACCAGCGAGTGGATTGACCTGACAAATCCTGTACGTTTCCACATTTCTTCAGTTTCTAAGGTCAGATTGAGTGTTTGTCAATTAGTGGGCTTAGGCAACGAACGACGTCATTTCTCGCGTTCCCAAGTGTACACAGGCCGAAATGCAGACTGCCGTCGATTCCTGTAAAAAGGCGTTTGATTCATGGAAGAAAGCGTACGTTGTTAGGTTCTTTTTCGGTCGTTTGGTGATTCACTACTTTCATTTCCTTCTTTTTTAGCTCTCCATTAACACGGCAACAAGCGCTTTTCCGTCTACAGTCCTTGATCAAACGTGACATGAAAAAAATTGCTGATAACATCACAAAGGAACAAGGCAAGACGTTGCCTGACGCAGAGGGTGATGTCAGCAGAGGCCTTCAGGTATAGTCAAAATTGGTCAGTAGATACTTTCATTATCATTTGAGCCAACTTGTCATGTGGTCTGGTGAGGGCTCTTGTACAGCCCGATACACGTGTTTCGTCCTTACAGACTCGTCAGTCGGGCAGAATCCGTCGTCTTTCGATATTTTCATAGTCAGTTCTCTCGGCAGCTCTACTCCCTTACAAATAAAAGTACAATATGATAAAACTACCAGCCAACGAGCAATCGAGTGCGCAAGCACTCAGTGTTAGGTGAGAATTTCGCTTGACATAGAGTGTAAAACGTTCGTCTTCGATGACTCTCTGTAAGGAGGGTGAGGCTCCCGAGAGAACTGACTATAAAAATAACGAAAGACGACGGATTCTGCCCGACTGACGAGTCTGTAAGGACGAAACACGTGTATCGGGCTGTACAAGAGCCCTTACCAGACCACATGACAAGTTGGCTCAAATAATAATGAAAGGATCTATTGAAATTTGAGCGTGGTCTTAATAAAGCACTTGTAATAAAGGTCAGTAGATATTTGTACGTCTGTTTATAAAATAAGATAAAGTGAAATGAATGCATAGTTAGTTCCACAGTGGTCGATATTTCGACCTGTCTCATCATTTTCGTGGTGTAAGGATGGTCGAATTGACTTGTTGTATTCCTTACTGTATCTCACTTAAATAATTCCATATCAAAAATAGGTGGATGACCCTGTGTACAAATAGAACACTTCTCAGATTTGAGCTAGTTATGCAATTTTCTCCGTCAAGTAAATATGGGGAAGAAAAAGGGAGGGACGTTTAGATACACGGTTCTTCTTTCCTCTACATAGGATTGATTTTTGAATTCAGATAAACATTTGAAGTGTCTATTTCTACTGCTTTTTAGCTTTGCTACAATGTTATAAACATACTAAGGGGTTGAGCGGTATGAAAAACATTCGGTCCTAGGCGGGAGTTGAACCCATGTTTACGCATACCAGGAGCGCCGCCGTGAGTAGTGAAACGCGAGTTCGATCCTCGCCTGGGGTCAATGTTTTGCACAGTATTCAAACGTTTTACTATTGTAGTTTCTTCTACACATTGGAAGAGGTGAAATTCACAGGAACACTGGTCACTGTGAGATAAATGTATCAAAAAATCTCGTATCAGCTAGTCAAGGGCTTATGAATTGAATGTTCCTAGTTGATATCCGATCAGAATTGATCTGGAATTGTTTTTGCTTTTTAATGTTTATTTGTTGAGGTTGTGGAGCACGCCTGCTCTGTGCCCTCACTTATGCTCGGAGAAACTCTTCCAAAGTAGGGCGTTTTACATTACTTTTCCATTCAACGTTGTATGTAATAAATTTCTCTGCATCCATCGTAATGACATCCAGATATCCTTTAGTGTTTCGCGTGATATGGATACATATTCATGGCGTATTCCGTTGGGAGTCACAGCTGGTATTTGCCCGTTCAACTTCCCGGCTATGATTCCTCTATGGATGTTTCCCATCGCTCTCGCTACTGGAAACACAATGGTACTCAAACCATCTGAACAAGATCCTGGAGCCTGTATGATGCTTGTCGAATTGGCTAAGGTAGGGAGCACTTCGTTTTCCATGATTATACTATGTTTAAGGAGGGCATATGACGCAGTGACCAGAGGTGCTCTGCATCGTACACAAGGTCTATGGTTCGATCGCGAACCCATAGCTCACCAAGCCATTCATCCATCCGGTGTCGATAAATTAGTACCATACTGCTCCAGACTTGTCTGGGAGGATAAGCCGCACTGACTCTATACACGCGGTCTGCCACCACAAGACATTGTAAATGACAGATATACATTCAGGGGCCTCAAATCAAGCTAAAAATTGAGACGAACGCATGGCGCATCCCTCAGGATTGACAATACCAAGAATTTCATCCCTTTATCTTATTTTACTCTGTTTGACGATACCCAGTGTTTTTAGGAGGCTGGTATCCCTGATGGCTGCGTAAATGTGATCCACGGACAGCATGAAGCTGTGAACTTTATCTGTGAAAATCCTGACATTCACGCAATCTCATTCGTTGGAGCTGATCAAGCTGTACGTTTGCAGCCAAACCGGATACTATCAATTATTTTCCAACTTTTTTTCCAAGGGTAAACACATCTACGAACGTGGAGCTCGTAATGGAAAACGGGTGCAATCGAATATGGGAGCAAAGAATCATGGAGTGGTCATGCCTGACTGTAACAAAGAGCAGACACTCAACCAGGTGAGATTTATCGCATCCATTTTGATCGCTGAAACC
>JAHQIW010001802.1:0-17224 GCA_019055375.1 Parelaphostrongylus tenuis | reverse complement strand
CAATATAGTGCCTGCTAGATCTTGGCTTCTCATCATTTCGTGTTCCAATCTCTTTAAGAGAAAATATCCGCTCTTCACGTCTGGGGGAATTACCTATGCTCCTTGATTCCTCGCTAATGAAGAGAGTATTTCGGCTTGTTAATCGCTCATGTCACTTTAAATGACCAGCTATATAATGTGTGCAAATGCAGGTACGGTACGTCATTGAGCATCATTTCGATTCCTCTATTCTTTTTTTTATTTACGGCCCATTTTTCAAAATACCCTGTTAATTTTTAGATGGGCTTATGTGGTGGGGAATAATCCGCTTTATCGAATCGTTCAAGTGCTTCATAAGATTCTATCATGGCCTCCATTCCCCTACGTGATCGTACGTAGAAATTAATGTACATATTTTATGGTTCCGCGTTTCACACTCGAACATTAAAGGTGTGCTTCAAAAAAAATACTTCTTTAGAATTACTCAGCTTAACGTAGAGTGGCGACACAACAATGATGATTCTGTTGAGGATTCAAAGCCTTGGTCTTCGTTAGAAGGCGTGCTTAATTCGAGCCGATAATTCATAGTTATAATCGCCCTCTCGATGTTATTCTTTGCAGCCGTAGCGAGTCGAATCAGCTTGACTAGAATATGATGAACTGAATATCGCTTCACTAAGCCGGTGCATCTAATATTCTGATCTTCAGTGAAAGACGGCTTTTGTTATTCGAGGAGTGCCGATGTGGATATGAAAATCTGGTGGAGGGTTTCAACTCCCGCCATGAAAGTTCAGAGTTCTAATACATCAGTGCAGTATATTATGAATATATAGTTATGATAAATATTTATGATAGTCCGACACTTAAAACGCAAAATGAGAATTCTTGCTTTAAATCGGATAGCTTATTTGAGTTCTAGCGGTGTATGTAACTACTACTGAAAACGGATTGTCAAGATAAAAAGATTACTTATATTCCCACACAACCACTATCAAGGCAAATTAATCGCCCTGGAGAAGAGATACCGCTGAATGAGCTCATTATTGCCTTGAGGATGCTCCTGGCAGGAGGATTCGACTTGGTAGATTGAATGGGAAGAATCACACCGGCGAGTAAGTAAATCTGCCTAGTGAAAATTACAACCTTTCCAGAAAGCTTCAAGGCAGAGAGGCACGTAGTCAATAGAAAATTGTTTCACCAAAGAGGGACAGTGGCTCTCAAGCTCTTACAAGAAAGTTACATCATTCCGAAGGTTAATAACACCCATTGTAAGGTTTGGCAAATTTGCTTGATCGATGTTTTGGATTTAAGTACACACAGCTATAGTTAATGAACTGCACTAGTGCCTGTACACTGTCATCAATTTTAGATAAATTCCCGGCTACTGTAACTACCTCCTTGGCGCGCGCTTTCTCATATCCGCGACATTCGCCGTGGTGTATTCAGGTGGAATTGATTTTTAAGATTGAAGTTTTATAAGTGAATTGATTTTTCTAATAGTTAAGGAACTGCGTCTTCGTAAGTGAGGCTATGAAGTCTACACCTCCAAAACGAATCTTAGATTCCCTTTGATTAACACTAGATATTGAGCTGTGTTCAATCCTGCAACTGCTGTGTGTCGCATTGATGGGGCTGATAACCAATAGTGCCTTCGTTACGATTTTACTAACTCCAAGTACATCAAGCCCTATCAATCGCTTACTCTGCAGATTTTTCACAAGTAATGGAGCATGTCATTTGTGATCCGTCATGTTTTCTGTCAATGAAAAAAGACTTCTTGGAGAAGGCCAGCAACTTGTGCCCTATTTATTGTCCCACATGGAACGGCCACTTTACGGGAATCCAACTAGACGCTCCAATTTTTCATTCCTGAGCCTCCTACCACTATTTGCTCGATGCCGCCTCAGTGTAGATCACCAAAGTCTAGACAAAGACTCCCTCATGTGAGCAAACAGAGCCAGCCGTTTCGAAAGGGAGTCCAATCCTCCTCACACACGGTAGCAGCTCTCTGGAGAGCCCAAGAGATCGTTATGCTCAATTCCTCTCGATGTAGATTGCTTTTGGTTCAGCAAAAAACGATTCTCCACAAAGCTGCTACAAACATTAGTTCATCTACTTGAGGGTGCAAAGAATTATCGTGGCCTATAGAAATGAGAATTTTCGCAACAGCTTTGGCCTCAGGTGTCGTGTGAAATTTAGGGAGGCGAACAGAACACGATAGTCGTAAAGTGATATCGAGTATTTAGCTAAGAGTTCCTTATCTAGTGATATCTTAAAGTTTGGTATAACGTTTTTTTTGTTGGCAAATTCATTGGTGAGATGTCGCCGTTTGATAATCGGAACATCTTATCAAATATACGTTGTATATGTTACATTAAAAATGACCTTTTTCATGTCGATTTCTTCGCTTTAACTATGCTGCAATCTTATATCAATATTTATTTTACATTTGGGAAGGGTATCAAGACAATGATGTGTCGAAACTAGAGGATTTGCTGACTCGAGTGTCAAATTAGGTCGGCAGCAATAGACAACTCACAACATCAACAAGGCTTTGGCTCAGGGACTGTGTTGCTAGGGATTCATAAAGGTGTGCAGTGGTGGTTCAGAAAGTTTTTACAAAGCGAACGAGAGCCTCGAAAATGAGCAACGTTAATGCTCGTCATAAGAAGTCATATGCCGAAGCAATGGGAAAAGCAGTCATCGAAGCTGATAGTCCTAAGGCTACAGCGAAGTGGAAATTGCAGAGCAACTGAAACGGTCGATACGGCGATCTTTTGCAACCATTTCCGTGACATTCGACGTGGTCCGAGGATTCGACCCCTTATTCAATTTCGTCACCTCGGGATGACTTTAGGTATCAGACTTGTTTGGGAAGAGCACAGTGCACTGATTTGATAGATCGTGGTAAGCCATCCACGAGTGCATTGTGAAGGGCCAGATCAGCTCAATCACCTCAAACTAGAAATTATGGATGTGTCTGAAGAGCCTGGCCCATTACGCTTGAAAGTAAGTCAACACAGTGAACAGCTTCATTTGTCTAAGCTTATGGCGAAACTACATGATGGCAGTGCGAAAAAATTAAATTTTAAAGTCTTTACCTAGATTAATTCCACACTCATCAAGCGCTCCGCGAGCAGAAGTTGAGCGGCAAGTCTCAAGCGAGTCCGACACCATACATTTTTGATAAAGTGAGGAAGTCATAAGCAAAATCCGTTAGCGAGGTTTTTCTGGAGTTTTATATATAGTAGACAGAGAAGAACCACCGAATCAAAGTTGGAGGCGTGTTCAAGGACGATCTTAGGAGAGAGAAAATATAAATAATATCCAGAAGCTAATAGAATGCGCGAGACTGCACTATCACGTAAACAATAGATGGACAATTGAGTGAGGCCCACTTGATTCATCCGACATCCAGCGAATGGCACGGATGATCGCAACGAAAAGGTAGAAGTTCAAGTGGAAGTCAAGTCTTATGCGCATATAGACGCCTATCTACTCCTCCAACGGCAGCAATCTGTGATAATTATTCTTTCCAGCAATAATCTCTTGCTTACAAAAAACTGTCTTAATTTGTGGTATTATGCAAATAATTTGTAAAATATAGGGCGGAAATATGGGATATGTAAAAAAGTCAAAGTTCTCAGAAAGTGATTCAACTAATCATACTTTCTGATCTTCTTTTAAACGTCGAAATCAATTTGACAAATGATTCATGAGCGTATAAGTACAAAATTTTGAGTTTTTTTGAAAAAAACGTTCTTCCAGGTCTATGAAATCACTGGCTCGTTTGTAAACAAACCTGCGACTTCTTCCCAACCACCTACATCTACATTCTTCTACATTTGGCGGTGAGGGTATCATACTTTGGTTTGGTGAGTGTAAACCCGAAGAAAATCATTTCAGTTCTTATGTTAATGTTGAGCGAATTCAATGATACCAAGGGAAAAACTACAAATTGTCGACAAATTTGATAGTGCTTTTGGTTTTCCAGAAAATTCTTTTAAGCTGTAACACTGAAATATGATTGCTTCTCAAATGCGGCGTGCGCCAGCTGCTACGTAAATAGATTTCTCCACATGGCAACAAGCCATCGCCTTTTTTATAGCCAGTTGGTAGCTTTTTGAGTCTCAAGAACTTCATTGGTGTCTTTTTTGAGAAAAAATCCTCAACGTGCTGTAGCAGTAAGAAGAAAATTGCGTTGCACATTGACACACTTTTAGCCAAACACATATAATATGCTTAGTTTTTAAGAGGTTTTTTTAGAGCGTTGTTACAGCTTAAGGGAAATGTGGGTTCCGCGCTCGGTGCTCGGCGCTAAACACACGCCACAATGTGAACTGTGCTGGCGCGATCGCTATGGCCACATTTTTTCCCAGCTCGTATGAAGCGAATAAAAGCCATTTCTCAAACAACCGCAACATATTATGAGAGAAAAAAAGAAAAACGGAATAAAGAAAGAAGAGAGTGCCCGGGGGGATGAAAATCGCTGGAGATGTGTGGTAGTTCGAATACTCATTGAGGAGTCTAAATGAAACGAGCGGTGGTCTAGCGAAAAGAGGCCTGCAAGTGGTGGAGTGTATAAAATTTGTATTTTTTACTATTACAGCAGAGTATAAGAGACTGCTATTTGAAAATCAAAATACTCGCCCAAATTCTCGACGATTCCAAATTATTTGGAATAAATGTTGGAAGAATCAAAAAGAAAAAGAATCGAAAAGCGCGGTTATTTGTAATATCGGGTAGTGGGACAGAAAGAAAGTTACCATTTACAACTGGTAAATACGTGTGCCATGAGTCTACCACATGGGCCTATGCTCTATACGTTTGTGATTGATTGTAATTCGTCCTCTCCGTCACCCTAGGGCTATTTATTGATTTTCTCATCCTTCACTTTTATTTTGATTGCGACTTCATTATCGTATGCATGCGAATGTAACTTGTACTAAGTGAGCCAGGTGCAAGTGTTTGCTGCATGGGAAAAAACTTCGTGTGTTCCGATAGGATATCGTGCGTAAACCTAGAAAAAACACTCTTAAAATGGTTGAGTGGTTTGAGGGAATCAAGATTACTGCCAAGTGGCATATGGCCGGTTTCACGACGGCTCCGCACAGTGAATACTCGCGTCTTTAACGTTCAAGCTGAAGAAGAGGCACCATAGAAGGCCCACGAAATTTCTGGATGATAGAAACAGAGTTACATTGAACACCGAATAACAAAGGCCCCAACATTTCCCTCACGACAACGCCTTGGGATATTGATTCCTCATTTTGCAACGCGTATTGCCAGAACATTCTGTTCAGTCGTTCGGTTTTCACCTCCTTTCAAAAAGCCAATTAGACATTACATGGACTTCCATGTGAATGCATTACAAGAAAAGAAAATCGGAAGACCGCTAGCACTAAACTATTCACGGAACTGTAGTCATCTACAAAGAAAACGTTTAGCCACAGAT
Source organism: Parelaphostrongylus tenuis (assembly GCA_019055375.1). Classification (NCBI taxonomy): domain Eukaryota; kingdom Metazoa; phylum Nematoda; class Chromadorea; order Rhabditida; family Metastrongylidae; genus Parelaphostrongylus; species Parelaphostrongylus tenuis. The sequence continues at coordinate 11,790 of JAHQIW010001802.1, read as the reverse complement.
CTGTGGCGTTATTATAATCGACCACCATTCACCACCCATCTTGTCAACTCCTACAAGAAGCTTTTTCTATTCATGGCCTTCGTTCCATCTTCCTTCGCACATCATAGAAAGATCACCGTCACCAATGGGCACTCACTGACTGATGCGCCTGATGAATACGAATTACATACGTTCTGTTATCGTATGAAGAAAGTTCTTTGCAGTGGTAAAGCGTTTGAAAATTGCTCTGGGAAGTTTTGACGCGAAAATGAGAAAAACAAACTAAAGCCAAATGCGCTATGGAACCATTTGTATACTGGAAAGGAACCCAAAAGCACATGTCATGCAAAACGCAGCATTTCTCTTTCATGAAATCTATTGTTATAGAAGGAAGAGAGTCGGTTGCTGATGTGAGAGTCACCTAACGTGGGTCACACTTGGAGGACTATAGTACTCTCCCAAATAGAAGATGAAGTCAACTAGCACACATCTGCACGCTCTTATCGTTCTGTATTGCGTTCATTCATCACTGTTTGCGAAAATACTTGCCTTAGCCGCAGCTTGAGAAAGAATTTATGCTGTTAATCAAGAACAAAGGTTTGATTTATTTATGGCAAAGCCAGTTTACGCGAAATCTTATCTAAACCTTGATTAGAGGGTTTAAGGAAAGACAAACGATGACTGTGAGCTGCTGTAAGAAGAACCAATAGTTGGGCAGAAATTGCAGCAGTTCCTAAAAAAGGAGCCTGGTCATATTTGCATTACAATGAAAAAGTTTCTTTGGAAAATAACGAAACTACAGTATGATTTTACAAACACTACACTTAGCACGACTAGTATCAAATACTTGATGCAGAAAGATCTACATCTACAGTAACGCAAGAACTGTCGGTAACAGTGCGAAACAGATCTAATTTGAAGAAGTGACGCAGAACAAATACAGGTATAGTGTGGCAGCTGCAACCACTGATAAGCAGTGATAGATTACTAGAATTTTTTGCTGTCATATAGAAGCAATAGCTGGAATGTTTCGTATCAACATTTGTGTTCCACGAACTCTTTCGCTGCCCAATGATCTCATTAAAAAACCGTCTTTCTTCCTTGTGAACTTCGAGATGTGATAGGGAATGTGAAAGAAGGGACAGTTGTAGAACCTGGTAACACCTCGCCTTTTTTGGAGTTGAAGGTGACAGATTCAACATAGTCTTTTTGAAACAGTTTTTAACATTATTATTTCAAAGGAAAAATTTCCAGACTACTTAAAGACGTCGCGCATGTGATCGCATCCATTGAGGGTGATCAAAGAAATTTTCCTAACCATAGCATGGAAGCTTTGTTGAATTTGCTCTATAAGCTTTAAGAAAGTAATCAAAATGCTTATGTTGGGCTCAAAATGAAGCACAACCAGTAAGAGGAGAGGAATTCGACAGGAACTTTGCTGAATGAGCCTAATCAAAGCAGTTTCGAGAGTCCTAAAAACCTGACGAAAATACCAGCTGCTCCAATTCCTTAGTTATCTGGACTATGATAAGACGTTTGACAACTTTTGTCGAAACGAGTACCTTCCCATCGGAATTCATTAATCAGGGAGTGGATACGTTTATATACGAGTCTTGCTCATTATTATTAGAGCATCATTGCGAAAACGAAATTTTATATCGACCTCGTTCACTATCTATGATAAAGAGGGCACAAGTATGTTGTCCGGAACAAATGAGGAATGATCCCTTTTTTACTGAAGCGAAATTCCGATAGAGGGTTTATCACCATTTGAGAGCTTGAATCTCTGACTACTGCACTTACGTAGTCGTTTTTCAAAAGTTCTCTTTTATTGCCGCTGAAACATTCGAATTAAAACAACGGATCCTTGCTCTCACTATTACCTCGTTGGAAGTACGAAAAGCATATGAACGTGTAAAGCAAATCTCGCAGTAACAGAGTCATGCGTTTTATATAAGGTTTTCTTGAAAAGACGGAAGAATTCTTAATTAACTAACAAAAATTGTACGGTACATGTATTATGCATCAATAGAATCGATCGATTGCAGTGTATAAAGAATGGGTAGCTCCCTTGTTCTCCTCCCCCATCCCGTAGACTGGCCGAGAAAAATGCCCGCGTATGTTAACTCAATTTTGCTTCTCCTGCTACACTGCAGTGAAATGGTCTTTTCACAAATTCAGTGCGGCATTGTAATGGTCAACATTTACGTCACGAAATGGAGACTTATAATTCAAGAAAGGAGTCTTGTATTGCAAGAAATATATATGTGTGCAGCGCAGAAATTTTCTTTCTGCTGCAGCGTCATGAAAATGATTTTCTGGAAACATCTACGTAACTCAATAGCCAAAGATTTGATCAAATAACTACTGACACTCTTACAAAAAGTTTGTCTAGCAAGAGCAGTCGCTTTTCATTTCTTCCCGGATAACGTAGTTCTACCAGAAGAGTGCTGAAAAAGTCGGCAGACCTCATAACAAGAGCTTTCTACTCCCATGATGGGACTCATAATAAAGTCACTAAATTGTGACAAAAAAAATGTACCGTATTGATGGGAAATCCTAATTTTCCATCTTCAAAGTCATGAAAAAACCATGAGAGCTTATATGTTATACGGCAACAAATATGCAAACCGATCTCATTCGCTGAACAACAACGCTTCATAGACGTCTTAGCACTAATTCGAAACCTTAAATCTCTGGCTACAGCCACACCTTTCCTTTTTTAAAACACCCTTTCATAACGCTTTGAAAATCCAAGATAGAATTTCTCTCACACTTGCCTTTTGCCTCCACTTTTATCACACGTTGATTCACTTCAAACGCAAAGAGCATATCAGCGTGTAGAGAATTTTCCGTAGTAACGGGGACGGTCGCTCTACTTAAATTTTCTTCCGGAATGGAGAAAAAACTTCCAATTAAATAGCAATATCTCAAAAGCGATCGATCACCCTGCCACACTCCTTGAATTAGCTGGTAAACATGGCCGTCGAAATGTAAAACCCGAGTAATTTTTTCCGCTTAACGGTAACTCCAAAGATAAGTACAGCGTCGGAATCATTGGAAGTTACGACATTGAATGATTACTAATAGACTAAAATAAGAGCTCTGTTCGGCGAGGTGTGAAGCTCAAATATTTCCCTTCTCCTACGGTGCTCTCAAAAGGGCTTTTTCAAAACAAACTCATTTTTGTGTTCTTTGAAGCTGTGCTATTGAATGAGTACTAGAACCTAAGGAAGGAGTTTTGTCTAGCGAAACATAAGCGAGGTAAAAAAAATCACAAGGTTGCATGGAACATAACTTTGCTTTGAATTTAACGTCGATATAAAGGGTGTTTTGAAGAACGATCCACGTATGGCTCTATCCAGAGATTTAGGCTTTCAGATGATTACTAACAGTCCTATGTTCTTGTCCAGCGAATGAGATCGGTATATAAACTTGTAGCCGTTTAAACTTATGAGTAGCAAACCATCATATAAAATGTTCTATATGAAGCTTAAATGAACTGCCTTTTCAACGCACTTACATGCATATATATATATATTAATATATATGTATATATGTATGTGCATAAAGGAGCGCATGTGGCGCAGTGGTTATAGGTGCCCTGCGTCGCACACGAGGCCAATGGTTCGATCTCGCGCTCATGGTTCACCAAGCCATCCATCCCTCCGGGGTCGGTAAATTGGTACCCAGGCCTTTGGTAATTGGTAATTGGCAGGTCTCAGACTTGTCTGGGAGGATAAGCAGCACTGACTCTGTTCAGCGGGAGGCCACCGCGAGTCATTGTTAAGCCAGATTTGCATTCAATCACCTCAAACGAAGTTAAAATTGAAGTCGAATGCATGGCGCATCCCTTAGAGATTGATCAACGCCGAGAGCTTTATCCTTTATCCTTTATGTATGTGCATACGTGGGAGACATGCTAATGAGATATCAAAAATTTCTAGATTCTCAGCCTTGTCGCTGTCTGTTGTGAGCGGGGTGTAGCGACGATTTGTTCCAGCAAATATGAAAACAACAGCATCATGTTGTCTCTGTTCCTTCTTGCACTCGTGGTATGTCAGTTGAACAAACAGTCAAATGTTTAACTATTACTTGATGTTTGTTTTTATTTTGATCTATACATATGTATATACATAGTTTAAGTCTACTTCAAAGCATATATACATATGTACATATATATATATATACAGATATATATATATACATATATATATATATAAAAATCTATGGTAGTTATATGTTAGACTGTGAAAAAGAATATTCGACTCCATTTGCTGCACAAAAATTTTTCATAAGAGTGTTAATAATCATTCGAAAGCTTGAATTACTAGCTAACGCATCTTTTTCTTTTTTGAAAACACCCATTTATAATGCTTCAGCGTAAGAAAAACTTTTTTGTTCCATATACGCGTGTTTCTCGCAAGATAGAGCCCTTTTTTCAGACCATTAGTAATCATTCGATGACGCGAGATTTAGTTACTCCAACTCTGTGATCATTTTCTAGAGTGGCCGTTTCTCTGCAGCGTAGCAGGGAAAACAGGATTGACTCAGACACACGCATTTGTATTTTGGCTGGTCTACGAAAGTGGAGGAGGGATGGCAGGCGCAGGGCAGATACGGCCGATTCAGCACTACCATCGATTGACTGGCGCTTTGATGGGTCACATGAAGATGCAATTTTGATATTCAAGCAGGAATTATTTCTGCGCTTCCAAAAATACTGCAGATAAAACGCCTGACTCTGATACTGAAAGATTTTCTCTACACGTTCATGTGGTTTTGGTGCTCCCAGAGAGACAATGGCTGAATCGTGTGGTCGATGTAAGAGGCGATTTCTTTTTAAATTTGGCAAAATTATAAAAGCTTGTCTCGGAAATCGGCCAAGTTTCGCGCTAGCCAGAGATTTGAGCCTCCGAATCATTACTAACACTCGCATAAAAATTTTTGTCCAGCGAGAGGAATCGCTTCATTTTGCCTATGTATAACACATAAGAACCTAACCCATATCTATTCAGAGCGTATATTCATGAGCGTATATATATATATATATTTATATATATATATGCATACGACGGGACACTTACAGCTTCCAGAAGGGCAATGGAGATAATCATCCACCAGTACTACTCGGATCTCTTTGCTAGCCATGTGCTCTTACCGTCAAGTAAATTGAAAGAGGATGAATTTGTAGTTCCACCGGTCCTCTTTTCCGAAATCCGACATGCTATATCGTCGGTGAAGAACAGAACAACACCCGGTCCAGGCAGGATTAGACCAGAACACCTGAAGAACCTAACGCCAGTTCTCATCAGCGCCCTGGCTCTGCTCTTCACTCGCTACCTGTCAGAATGCAAGGTTCTCAATCAGTGGAAAACCAGCAAGACCGCGATGTCGTTTGAAAAAGGAGACCTTTGCGACATACGCAATTATTGCCCAATCTGCTTGTTGCCCGTTATCTATAAACTGTTCACACGAGTAGTCCTGAACAGGATTGAGCAAAGGACATATATGCGAACAAGCAGGGTTCCGAAGAGGATTTATCACCGTAGACCACATCTACACGATTACATGACTCAGTGAAGTTTCACGAGAGTACAAATACCGCTCTGTCTCACTTTTATCGATCTGAAAATGGCCTTTGATTCAGTGGAAGCAGAAACGGTTATAGAGGCTCTGAATAGCCATGACGCCCCTACTCGGTACATAATATCCTTCGTGAGCTATATATTAGGTCTCAACTATGTTTCCGAGCTTTATCCAAAAATTCAAAAATCTATTTTTCCAAGTAGTCGAAAGCATCAAATAACATTTGAATTATTCTCCGTTTGCCTGGATGCAATTTTTCTCAAAATCACTTGAATCTGCTCGTCTTAACATTGGAAATTATCGACCAAATCACCGGTTGACAAAGTCGGTTCTCCATCAATCGCTTCAATGATTGTTCTCGATCAATCTCAAGGGGCCTTCTAAATCTTGGTTGATCTGCCAACTTAGCATCCATTGCGAAGCTTGGTAATCCATTCATATGTCGTAGTTCTAGCCACAACTTGGCACCTTTTGCACGATTGATGTTGGCAAATGCAGTTTGAAAATTGAGCCCCAATTGAAACTCGTAAAGCAGTAAGCTCGATTAACTTATCGCAACGGCTTCATCGCTGGACAAATATGTGCAAAAATATACAACACGATGCGCAAGAAAATTTTACACAAAAGAGGTAAAAGAAAAATTTGTTTTATGGGAAATTATTTATTTTCTAGATCGAGTTCGGAAACTTAATTGGAGATCTAATAGAGATTTCACTACCAGAATGTCTTCATTCTACAACATTATCACCATCGACATAAGAATAGGGCTTCGACAAGGCGATGTATCGCTAAATTTATTCATGGCCACTATTCAAAAAGTCATGCAAACATAGAATAGGACGATATGGGAGTAATTAATGGTCGACAACCATCTTCGCTTTGCTGACAATATCGCCCTCATTACCACAAGCATCAATCAGGCACAACAATTGTTGAGATTTCGACAACGCCCGTGGAATGATTGCCTTCAACCAAATCTAGCGAAAACAATGTTCTTGATGAATGGGTGAGTTTTGAATCTCCATTCTCGCACAACGGAACGAAAATCTCCGAATGCTTCAGTTACGTCTGTCTAAGACTTGAAATCATCACGATGCACGACGTAGCTCCAGAGTTGAGCAGGAGAAAACGAGCGCTTGGAGAACGTTTAAGAGCATCGAAGATGTAGTGAAGAGGACAAAGAACGTCCGACTCCGTGCCCACCTTTTCGACTCGACGATTATCTCTGCCCTAGCTTATGCAGCAGAAACCTGGTCGCTACGTAATCAGGATGAAAGGTCACGTGGCAATATTGGACGCGCAGTCGAAAGGTCGATGCCAAGAGTATCCTGTATCTCGCAAACGAGAGAAAGGATCCGACGTTCTGACCTACCCCAACGATCGAAGATCGGAGACGCTGTTCTACGAACACGTGATGCGCTTCAAAGACAACCGATGGACGAGAGCCGTTACCGACTGGATTCCACGGTACGTCAAGCGCTCTACAGGAAGACTACCGACCCATCGATCCGATTTCTTCACGAAAGCTATGGAGGAAAGATATGATGCTCAGCGATTCCCTAGAGCGAGCAAGACTCATTGAGCCATTCTTGCACGTGATCGGGAAAAATGGAACTGTTGCGGGTACCTGCTCGAGTCACTTGACGATCAGCGAGGTTACAGGTGGTACAGGTGACATATGATTATACAAAGAGAACTTAGCTATTGCAATGGTCATAAGAGCCTTGAATTGGGCGCATAGTGATCCGCCTTCCCATGTCATCGGAGTGGGTAGATTTGCCGGATATGTTTGAAAATACAGCAGCGCTGATTTGTTAGAAGGACGGGTTTACGCAGTTCAGTAATATATCTAAGTATGCGTTCTCTTGCTTCAAAGATGGCAAGAGGTGCTTCACAAATGACGCATATATAGGAACCAATTAAAACACTGCCCTTCATCTGTAATATTGCACGTGCAAGAGCGGATGCCGGAACGTAAATGGAAGAACTAGTCGTAGGGTAATACTCCTTTGACGAAAAAAATATTGTACTTTTTCATAATCAAGTTTATAGATGATTGGCATATTCGCCGTCATATGCCGTGTGTATTCGTTCGAGGATTTCAATGTGAAACTATGGTCAGTGCATGCAGTACCACCTGCTGCCTTGAATCGTTACAATTGGATCACCGTGCTAAGCATCATTGCTGGGGTCATCTGCATCATTACACTTCATATCTCAACACGAATCAACATGAAACGATGCTTGGTGCAAGTTTCTCATTCATTATCAAACGCCCTGCTCATAAAAAGACTTTGTGCGCTAATCTTGTTCTTGGTCACAAGTCAGATAATCTTTTATCAAAAGTCAATCAACTCAGGTCTGCTACCTTTTTGTTGTAGTCATTGAGCTGCGATTTATTATTCTGATCAACCTTTATACATGGCAGCAGTGTTTCGGTTAATGCTTTCAGCTTTTTGACAAATTATCAAGAAAGTGAGGGTTAACGGTTGCCTAAGTGTTAGTCCACAAACGTTAGTTGTAGCTCAAGGAAAAAGAAACATTGAGCGATCTAGGGCTATATAAAACAAAGACTACTTACTCTATTGCACATAACTTCAACCGATGTCGAACCCCCAGCTCGATCGGATATCGTGGTAGCACTGCATTAAATTTTAGGGCCTTTAGGGGTTTTTTCTAGTGTCCAGTAAGTTAGAAAAAACTTTACCGTAATTTGGCTTATCGTATTCTTTACTAAAAGATTTTTTGAGAGGAAGACAGAAAATGGAAGTGTTGCATTCCCACTTATCCACAGCTAAGCATTTGATAGAGACTGTTTAATCAAATGTTTCACAAAACGCGTAATGAGGCTTCAAGGTGTCTGCGGAAAGAACTTCTTACACTAGTAAAGCTATTATATTTCAGCAGGACTTCGACACTAACGTCTCGCTATCAGACGCGTGAGAACATCATCACCACTCTGTTCGCAACGCACATCGCTAGTCTTCAAGTGTGAGCTTATCCCTTTCTTACAACCCACAAACTACGGATATCTTTCAAGTTAAAAAAGAAACTATTTGCCACTATGTGTTCTGCTCCACGAATTCATTAGTGGAGTCAATGTTTCTCATTACTGCTACGATGAACTTCAATCAACCATCTACCTCAATTCGAACAAAATACGCCAAATCTCATCATTTTCCGATAGATCTCTATCGAATAAGCACTGACGGTAGACGAATTAAGTGCTAGAAGCACTTGAATTCGCTCAGAAAAAAAAGAAGAAATAGTGAGAAGATGGACCAATAAAATGTCTAAAATCATTAACGATGTTTCTTCAATACCACTACTAAAGTGGCTCTTGAGATGTCCTGTACAGCATAGTGCTCTGTTCTTCATAATCTTGCTTGCTCTCCCCAGAATCTTACTTAAAGAAAGTAAATGAACTCAATGAACTATCCATTATTAATGCTCCATTATTATAGATCACTGTGCATCGTAGAACTGACTGATTACGTATTTGCTCCATAGGATCCAACCAATCGTGATTTCGTAGGGAAGAATGTGATTTCCAGTGATTTTTTTCTGCAGTCTTACATTCTCAAAATACAACAAATTATGCTCTTGCGATTGATCAATCGTCGAGGGATACAGCAAACATACAACTTCATCAGCTTCTCAGAGATCATCTAATCAATTTCGATTATTTCTAATGTCAAAACTACACTGTATCGTAAGCTATACTTCCTCATATCTTTGGCAGGCCGGTTTCTGGAAAAAATTCATATTCTGCAAGTAATAATTTTCTTGTAACTGATAATTTGCTGCTTAATTCGCTCTCTTAAAATTCTCGAAATAGCTCTCTATCTCGTTCTCGAAGTCAACAGTATTAATGGAAAATTTTCATCGTCTCTTTGCTCAAGCCCTTTTTGAATTGCCATGATGAAAACTATAAATTTCTCTTGACCAACTTAAACTTTAGAGCGTTTTTTATTCTTCACGGAGTGTGCGGTACTATCGTCAAAGTGTTCGGCTGTCAACTTCTCCTCAATAACAGAAATTTGTGTGCCTCTCTTCGTCAAATGTCCAACGTAAGGTTTTCTTATTCTGTGACAAAAGAAAAGCATGAAAATCTTGTGAAAATGGTTTTATCTCAGGTGATTCCGTTCTTCACGCTTGTGATGCCAGTCTATTCAATATATCGATTAAAGCATTACCAGCTACAAAGAGATGCCAGTATTCAATCCATCGTGATGATGGAAAGTCGAGGTGTGGCTGGCCTCCGAAACTATGAGGAGTTCATTAGTAGAGCCTGGCAACTCAGTTCACTAACGTGAACGTCGCACCTTCTAATAAATGCTTGGATCGCTGACTCTCGAAATGAAATCTGAAAATTTTGCGATCACTTCACTCTGTAAATCAAATACATACTTATTATACTTTAGTGAGCCTATGTACACTGGTATGTCTATAATACTATTTCGAAACATCATTTCGATTTTCTCGAATATCAAAATTGCCCGCTGAAACTCTTGTAGCCCCCTGCTGAGCGATCGTAATCGTAGTGAGCTACCAGAATTAACACCCGTAGTGAGCCCAAGATTTCCTCAGCGGTGCGCGCCAGAGTGTAGCGCGTGTTAGACATACAAAGATCAACTGAAGAGATTAGTTGTGTTATCAGTAAATGCTGTCATCTCCATGCTGGTGATGAAAGTGATTCGGAGGCATTTTGTGTAATGTTAGAAAAAGTACTATACATTGAACAGTTCTCTGATAAATTTTTTTGCCGGAAATTGAATTTCAATTTATTGTGTTTCGCCGAGTACAAATAAGGAAACAGTTTGGCTCTACGTCTGCGAATAGTTCACCTACGCACAGAAGTTCATTTCCTAGGAAAAGGAAGATCAATGTTGAACGTTCAAATTGCTCATTAGGAGTGCGGCCACCAATGATTTCCTTACAGTGCATGATCCTCCTTTACACTTCGGTTATATCATCATCAACCTGTAATGGATTCGACTACACCTTTTTAAACCAGCAATTACTTTATTTGCTGGCTGGAAGAACTTATTTTGTGGCCAATAAAGAGACAGATAAATAATAAATACAAAATTTACAAACAATTAGCGTATGTCCCCTTCAACAACCAGCGGTGCAATCAAAATTTAACCACTTCAAATCACTAATCTTGTGCCCAACATACCACAGTTCCTCGCTCAAATTGGCTGGCACAAACGTAGTCGACAAGAAATCTAGGCAATCACCAGATTTATTTCGAGCACTGCACGTAGGGATAACCGAAATGAATACTAAAGTACACTGTTGCTTTTTAACGAGTAAGCAGAGGATTGTCACTATAATCTGAATGTAGTATATTGTAATATAACATATGTGTAGAAAATGTATATGCTATAATTTGTTTTATATATACGTAAGAAAATTGATTGATGAGAAAAAAAATACGACCTCAGACGGGAGTCAAATCCGCGTTCCATCCATACTGGGGACGTCCCGGTGAATCCACAGTGGGTCTATCCAGACATCGCCTTGAGAAAACCAATTTCATTTGATTGGCGAGCGGCGGTACTGCGGCCGTACCCCAAGTTCCTGCTCCCAATCTTTGATACTAATAATCGGATGCGCTTCCAATTCGTACACCAGAGCGTCTTCATCAAAGGTGACCAGGCCTGCGCGAGTGAGGTTCAAATTGACAGCTGGTGTCGCCCTTGTCGCAGCACTTGTACCAGTAGCTTATAATCTGATTGGTACTAGTGCCTAACAAAAGCACGGTGTTGATCTGATAACACATCTTGAGCCTTTATGAGGTCTGTTATGGCACTTAAGCAGTTCTGAACGCTGTTTCGCCATTGCAGCCTCATCAATAGCACGTTACTTTTCGGTTTAGCCAATCACTTACAGGAAGATATGTCTCCTTCACATAAAAGAATCGACGCCGAATTATTTACGATTCATAGTATGTTAGGTGATGAAATTCCCCAACATTGCAGTGACCAACAATCGACCTCTCATGGCTAGTAAAATGAATCACATCTTACGTTCGACTGCTTTTATAGACCTCATTCAAAATAACATACAGTCTGATAAGATATCTAGTAACAATAACGTATCTGGAAATAAGTGGTTCCTCTGGCTGCCTTCCTTGCAGTGATTTTCAACTCATATTCGTAAAGCATAACTGAGCGTAACTATTGCCGATTCATTCTGATTTGGTTGAAGTTACTA